>JASDQU010374979.1:72188-95819 GCA_032191745.1 Picea mariana | reverse complement strand
GACTCTTAATAGAAAAAAATGTATAGTAATTTCACAACTAGAAAGTAGGAGGCAAGGTTGCATGACAATAGATATTATTTTTTCAGGAGTCCTACTGACTAGGGTTTTCTCTATACTATATCTCTCTGATATATGTGCAGGGTCGAACAATAGTACTTGGCCCAATATCTGAGGGAACCAACTAAGGAGGCTAGATCGTACCCTTATCCATATTACCCAATTACCCATGTACTAGAGAGTATCTTCCCGAGTGTTTTTCTTGGTGGAACTATAATAGTCAAGAAATCGATCAGTTGATATATGGTTGGTTTCAGGATACCTAGGGGGCCTCCCGATATACTATAGGTTCTTGGAAGAGAAAGTCTGTATACATGTGTGTTCTAATGTGGTACCACTTGAAGGGGTACGAAAATGCAAGGGTGTCCAACAATATCAGCTTAAAAACCTCTTGTATTTCTTGTGTGTATGCTTCCCTGATAGTGTATTTATGCGTTGAACTATAGTTCACTGCAGTTTAAATATGTTGGAATATGTCTCTACCATGAAAAAAAAACTCGCAATTCCTGCCAAGGAAAGTGCTTTGATACCACTTGTAACACTACAAGGAAAAGACTATAGCAGAGGTTTTTGTGGAAGCCCCTACAAAAATAGCCCAAAAATTCGTTTGTAGCGGAGGTCACTAGTGGAGGTGTGTGGGCGAATGTTTTAACGAATGTTTTTTTCATGGTGATTTTATAAGACTATAACACATCGGTACACCACCAGAAAACAATGCACCAGTGCTAATAGAAAATGGTGCACCATTATAAAGTTATTTTAAAAAAATAGAAAACCACGGTGCACATCATATAAAAGTAGCTCATGATCACTGATGCACATGAAATGGGTGCACCGGTGCACAATAAAAAAGTGCACCATCTTCACATTTTTCCTTTTAAAAATTCATACTGGTGGGTCGTTGTCCATTGGGCACACTGGTACGTTCCAAAATGGTGCACCATCCCAGGGTTTTTGTTTTTCATAATAGTATGTTGTTTGCAGCAATGTGCCACTAGAAATCAACACATCGGTGTGAATAGACAATGGTGCACAATTGTATATTTATATAAAAAAATAAAAACAACGATGCACATCATATAAAAAAAGCTCATGAGCATTGGTGCACATGAAATGGGCGCACCTGTTCATTTCATATGGTGCACCATCATAGGGTTTTTCAAAACAATGATGGGCTGTTTGGAGCGGTGAGCACTGATGTGCTTAAAGTGAGCGCACCGGAACAAGGGTAAATAAAAAAAAACCATCGGTAAAAAACCATTTTTACCATTTCCAATGTAGAGAATCTCTCAAGCATCGATGACACCTTTTCCCAACTAAAGCACACTATCATTGGTGCTTCCTTTACTTTCTTTGTTTCTGTTCATTTCTTGGTTCATGGGATTCCAATTTTTCTATACGGTGGGAAAATTTTGTTTTTTTCACTACATCCCAACCATTCCTCCTCGATGAGAAAATTTCCAGGTAAATTCTTTATTACTTTGTACATTGTATTTTTATCGGATTAAATTGTGAAATTGAGTACAAATTGCATTGTTTTTCAAAAAAAAAATTATGCACGGTGCGTTTGAGCCGTTTGGCTTGCACTGTGTGTGGTGCAACCTGTAAATTTTAGAGGGTGCACTAAAAATGTATATTTCATTTTCATCGATGTGTCGTAATACGAAACACATCAGTGTGTACTTATAAACAATGCACCAGTGCACTCATAATAAATGATGCATCGTAGAATATAAATAGTTTCCATTAAACAATGTGTTTTTTATAGTGAACGCACCGTTTCATTCATAAAACTATATGCATTGTTTAATGGAAACTATTTATTTATTACGGTGCATTCCTAATAAACACACCAGTGTGTTGTTTATAATGAATGCACCGATGCATTCATAATAAATGACACACTGTAAAAAATAAATAGTTTCCATTAAACGATGCATTTTTTATAGTGAACGCACCAGTGCGTTCATAAAAATATATGTACCATTAAAAAGAGATAGATGTTTAAGTGGTGCATCCTTCATAGTTAATGTACTGGTGCGTACACAGTAAATGATGCACCATGGACATTATTTTTTTTTTCAATCGGTGTGTATTATACATAATAGATCGGTGCGTAAGCATGGATATGGTGCACATTTTAAAATGTGTCTATTTTAAGTGGTGCATCGTGATGAATCAAATGCACAGGGGCATCATAGTATCTAGACACATCATTCTTTCATGGTGCATTGTGTACAAATTGGTCCACCGATGCATTGATAATTACTACACAACTCCTAAAATAAATTATGTTTTGCATGCAGTGCGTAATATATGTGTGCACACCGTGGGTGGTGTGTTACTGTTTTGCAAGTACACCAAAGGTTATTTTTTTTTCTTGAATCGAGTTTTCATATTTTGAAATAAATTTCTCACTTACTGAAAAAAGTTATGTTTTTATGTATGATGTTTATCTAATTTATATGATACTTATGTAGAGACGTCAGTGCATGGATCAAGAGAAACAACATAGAGTGGACCAGTACAATATGGTTTGGAAGAGGGAGGCCAAAGAGAGGGAGAGGGATTTGTACCCTCAATCTAGTAATGGAGCTACGTGTGTCCTCTTAAGGAATGTAGGCCTCCTCAAGTACTACGAGGAGGCTACATTCATGAAGGGGAATTCCTCCTTTCTTGTGCATCTTATCCATCGATGGGATTCCCATCAATAGGAATTCAAAGTCGTTCCTCATCAGTGGTAGCATCCCATTGAGGAGGATATGTATTTTATCATTGAGCTATCTAGGAGAGGGGAGGATTTTCGACAATTTCTTGATGTCCCAATGGGTGTTGTAGCTGATAGTCAACTTTCCTACTCCCATAGGTATATTTCATGCTATATACCTTCTCCTAGTTATTTTCAGGTGGTTGTTGGATAGTTACGGATCACCTCGTTCAGTGCAGAGGACGTTAGGTGTCTCTCACCATTATTTTTGACCATTAAACACTTTAATCATAGAGGGGTTTACGCAGTGGAACATATTAGATATTATTTTGGGGATTAACTGCGTAGTGTAAGTCATTAATCAATGACCCATATCCATGAGTATTAGTCACAACTGACCAATAATTATCATGATTTCAATAGTCCACTTAGCACTCATCACATTGGGTGATGCTCACGGGGGTGAAGAAATGGGATTGAAACCAACAAAATGAATCACATAGCATCAATCATCACTTATGGGGCTTGCACCCAGTAACCAGGACTTCCTAGGTGGTCACCCATCCCGATATGCCTCTGGCTCAAGCGCGCTTAACTATGGAGTTTTCCCCACAATCAAGCCCACTTATCTTTCTACCCCATTTGCAAAACCTTAGCAAGTATTGTGCCTTATGAACTACCGAGTTAGAGATCCCTTCACTCTTATTATTTAAGCATAGAGGGGCTTTCGCAGTGCAACATATTAGATATTATTTTCGGGATTAACTGCATAGTGTAAGTCATTAATCTATGACTGATATCCATGAGTATTAGTCACAACTGACCAATAAATATCATGATTTGAATCACCCCTATGAGCATCACCTGATGCAATGAGTGGTAAGTGGAATATTCAAATCATGAGAATTATTGGTCGGTTGCGACTAATACTCATGGATATGGGTCATAGATTAATGACTTACACTACGCAGTTAATCCCAAAAATAATATCTAATATGTTACACTGCGGAAGCCCGCCTATGCTTAAATACTAAGAGTGAAGGGAGCTCTAACTCAATAGTTCATAAGGCACAATACTTGCTAAGGTTTTTCAAATGGGGTATCAAGCTAAGTGGGCTTGATTGTGGGGAAAACTCCACAGTTAAGCGCGCTTGAGGAAGAGGCGTCTTGGGATGGGTGACCACTTAGGAAGTCCTGGTTACCAGGTGCAAGCCCATAAAGTGATCATTGATGCTATGCAATTCATTTAATTGGTTTCAACCCCATTTCTTCACCCCTGGGAGCATCACCGGATGCAATGAGTGCTAAGTGGACTATTCAAATCATGAGAATTATTGGTCAGTTGTGATTAAAATGGATATGGGTCATAGATTAATGAATTACACTACGCAGTTAATCCCAAAAATAATATCTAATATGTTGCACTGTGGAAGCCCCTCTATGCTTAAATAATAAGAGTAAAGGGAGCTCTAACTCGGTAGTTCATAAGGCACAATACTTGCTAAGGTTTTGAAAATGGGGTAGCAAGCTAAGTGAGCTTGATTGTAGGGAAAAATCCACATTTAAGTGCATTTGAGCCAGAGGCATCTTTGGATGGGTGACCACTTAGGAAGTCCTGGTTACTGGGTGCAGGCTCCGGAAGTGATGATTGATGCTATGAGATTCATTTCTTTGGTTTCAATCCCATTTATTCACCCCTGTGAGCATCACCCGATGCAATGAGTGATGTGGACTATTCAAATCATGAGAATTATTGGTCAGTTGCAACTAATACTCATGGATATGGGTCATAAATTAATGACTTACACTACGTAGTTAATCCCGAAAATAATATCTAATATGTTGCACTGCGGAAGCCCCTCTATGCTTAAATAATAAGAGTGAAGGGAGATCTAACTCAGTAGTGCATAAGGCACAATGCTTGCTAAGGTTTTTCAAATGGGGTAGCATGCTAAGTGGGCTTGATTATGGGGAAATCTCCATAGTTAAGAGTGCTTGAGCCAGAGGCATATTTGGATGGGTGACCACCTAGGAAGTGCTGGTTACCGGGTGCAAGCCCCAGAAGTGATGATTGATGCTATGCGATTCATTTCGTTGGCTTCAATCCCATTTCTTCACCCCTGTGAGCATCACCCGATGTAATGAGTGCTAAGTGGACATTCAAATCATGAGAATTATTGGTCATTTGCGACCAATACTCATGGATATGGGTCATAGATTAATGACTTACACTACACAGTTAATCCCGAAAATAATATCTAATATGTTGCACTGTGGAAGCCCCTTTATTCTTAAATAATAAGAGTGAAGGGATCTCTAACTTGGTAGTTCATAAGGCACAATACTTGCTAAGGTTTTGCAAATTGGGTAGCAAGCTAAGTGAGATTCATTATGGGGAAAAATCCATAGTTAAGTGCACTTGAGCCAGAGGCATCTTGGGATGGGTGACCACCTGGGAAGTCCTGGTTACTGGGTGCAGCCCCGGAAGTGATGATTGATTCTATGCGATTCATTTCGTTGGTTTCAATCCCATTTCTTTACCCCTGTGAGCATCACCCAATGTAATGAGTTCTAAGTGGACTATTCAAATCATGAGAATTATTGGTCAGTTGCGACCAATACTCATGGATATGGGTCATAGATTAATGACTTACACTACGCAGTTAATCCCGAAAAATAATATCTRGTATGTTGCACTATGGAAGCCCCTTTATTCTTAAATAATAAGAGTGAAGGGAGCTCTAGCTTGGTAGTTCATAAGGCACAATACTTGCTAAGGTTTTTCAAATGGGGTAGCAAGCTAAGTGGGCTTCATTGTGGGGAAAAATCCATAGTTAAGTGCACTTGAGCCAGAGGCATCTTGGGATGGGTGACCACCTGGGAAGTCCTGGTTACTAGGTGCATCCCCAGAAGTGATGATTGATGCTATGCGATTCATTTTGTTGGTTTCAATCCCATTTCTTCACCCCTGTGAGCATCACCCGATGTAATGAGTGCTAAGTGGACTAGTCAAATCATGATAATTATTGGTTAGTTGCGACTAATACTCATGGATATGGGTCATAGATTAATGAATTACACTACATAGTTAATCCCAAAAATAATATCTAATATTTTGCACTGCGGAAGCCCCTCTATTCTTAAATAGTAAGAGTGAAGGGAGCTCTAACTTGGTAGTTCATAAGGCACAATACTTGCTAAGGTTTCGAAAATGGGTTAGCAAGCTAAGTGGGCTTGATTGTGGGGAAAACTCCACAGTTAAGCAGACTTGAGCCAGAGGCGTCTTGGGATGGGTGACCACCTGGGAAGTCCTAGTTACCGGGTGCAAGCCCTAGAAGTGATGATTGATGCTATGCGATTCATTTCATTGGTTTCAGTCCCATTTCCAATCCCATTTATTCACCCCTGTGAGCATCACCTAATGTAATGAGTGCTAAGTGGACTATTCAAATCATGAGAATTATTGGTCAGTTGCGACTAATACTCATGGATATGCGTCATATATTAATGACTTACACTATGCAGTTAATCATGAAAATAATATCTAATATGTTTCACTGCCAAAGCCCCTTTATGCTTAAATAATAAGATTGAAGGGAGCTCTAACTTGGTAGTTCATAAGGCACAATACTTGATAAGGTTTTGTAAATGGGGTAGCAAGCTAAGTGGGCTTGATTATGGGGAAAACTCCATAGTTAAGAACACTTGAGCCAGAGGTGTCTTGGGATGGGTGACCACCTCGGAAGTCTTGGTTATCGAGTGCAAGCCCTAGAAGTGATGATTGATGATATGCGATTCATTTCGTTGGTTTCAATCCCCTTTCTTCACCCCTGTGAGCATCACTTGACGCAATAAGTGCTATCTAGAATATTCAAATCATGAGAATTATTGGTTAGTTGTGAATAATACTCATGGATATGGGTCATAGATTAATGACTTACACTACGCAATTAATCCCTAAAATAATATCTAATATGTTGCACTTTGGAAGCCCCTCTATGCTTAAATAATAAGAGTGAAGGGAGCTCTAACTCGGTAGTTCATAAGGCACAATACTTGCTAAGGTTTTGCAAATGGGGTAGAAAGCTAAATGGGCTTGATTGTGGGGAAAAATCCATAGTTAAGCGTGCTTGAGCCAGAGGCGTCTTGGGATGGGTGACCACCTGGGAAGTCCTGGTTATTGGGTGCAAGCCTTAGAAGTGATGATTGATGCTATGTGATTCATTTCATTGGTTTCAATCCTATTTATTCACCTCTGTGAGCATCACCTGATGAAATGAGTGCTAAGTGGACTATTCAAATCATGAGAATTATTGGTCAGTTGTGACTAATGCTCATGGATATGGGTCATAGATTAATGACTTACACTATGCAGTTAATCCCAAAAATAGTGTATAACATTTAACACTTTACTCATGATGGTCAATGCATTAGTTGCACACTTTTATATTGTGTTGACTCTTTGATACAGAGGCCACAAATTATTTGATGGTATACCATTTTCTTGAGTCAATTTTGTATAACCCTGGATAGATTTCGTGCTATGATTAATGGGAGGGCAAACTTCCAATTTTCTTCGGATTTTTTTGTTTTTGTTTTTTGAGATATTTTCAGAGATGAGAACTAGTTTTGTCCATCGGCTTCCTATGACAATGACCAAGATGTGGATGCACAAGTGGGGTGAGATGATTCCCAAGAGTGGCATGCCCTATTTTCTAGCTAGGATTTTTAGGGAGGCACTTCAGCTATTAGCCAATGAGGTAGATCGCATGTTCATGATGGTGTCATGCCCTTATGTGGGGATGGATTGGCAAGTATGTCCCAACATTCTCTTCATAGTGGATGATCCATCGGATGATTGAGGTAATATTTAAATTAATCTTGTACTATCATTTTATTGTCTTACTCAATTCGAATAAATTTTATTCTAGCATTCTCTTTAATGTATTTTATTAAATTATTTAATGAAATTGTCAACTAATTATTAACTTATGTTATATTTTGCAGATGTTGACACATTTGTTGGGGATGTGCCTCCTCCCCTTCCACCTTATTCAAATGAGAATATGGTTGAGGTTGCGTCAGGTCAGGGTCCTTAGCCACATATACCACTTGACATGTGGTGTAGGCCCAATCTTAGATATAGGATGGGGGTGTATGATAGAGTGAGTGTAGTTTTGGTTGGCATGGGAGTCTTCCTTGTCTAGATGCAAGATATCATGGATGACTCTAATCACTTTGAGCTTTGGATAGACTTTCCGCATGATATGATGTCTCTTATGCATCATATCATTAGATATGCTAGGTTGTTGGTAGGGATAAGGGATGGCATGTCCTCCAGTACTGATGATTATAAGGGTGGTGATGCTGACGCTTCTACTTCAATACCTCCTCCTTCTCTAGATGTTGATGTTCATCAGGGTGGTGATGCTGACGCTTCTACTTCAATACCTCCTCCTTCTCTAGATGTTGATGTTCATCAGGGTGGTGATCATGGTGCATCTACTTCAATACCTCCTCCTCCTCCTCTGGGTGCTGATGTTGATCATGATGCAGGTGATCATGGTTCTTCTACTTCAGTGCCTCCTCCTCCTCCTCCTCCTAGTGGTGATGTTTCAGATTAGGGTACGTGGTCATGATGTTTATCAAGGTGGTGATGGTGGTTCTTCTTCAGTACCTCCTCCTCCTCCTCCTTCTGCTTCACCTCACCTGGATGAGCAGGGTGCAACACCTATTCCTCCACAACATGCTTCTCCTGAGAGGCTACTACTAGATATGTAGTTATAATAGTTATTTGTGTTGTTGACCAGATATGTACATTATAACAATTATTTTACTTGTTCATATACATATATAACATTTTTTTTGTTCATGTTGATGTACTTAATTTATATGTTGATGTTGATGTTGATGTTGATATTGATGTAATTCATTTATATGTTTATGTTGATGTTGATGTTAGGTCATGTTATAGAATTTTCTCCATAAAGTAAATTACTCTTAATTAAGTACTTTATTTTTTTACGAACATGCGATCTACCTCACTGGCTAATTCAACATGTGATCTCTAATTCAACATTTTTTTACTATACTATAAGGATGCATGAATGTCAAACTTAACCAAGAAAAGTAAACAAGTTATAAAAATGGGTAAAGATATGTCTTATGTTATTAAATAAAGTTTGGGAAAGTTAAAAGTAAATTATATGAATCTTTAGCCTTACATTATATCACAATTTTATAAACTAGCTTACTTGAAAGTACGACGTGAGAATTTGTCCTCATTTAGAGAATATCTCTTTTGTTCATAAGTTCATAATAAATAATTAAAATTAGTGATGACTGGATCAATTAACATTTATAAAATCTTTGTGATATTTTAATTTCCTCTTAGTTGTAATTTGGTCATATTTTTTTATATTCTAATAATTAATACAAGTCTCAAAATCTCCAATTCAATTTTTTTTTACTATACTATAAGGATGCATGAATTTCAAACTTAATCAAGAAACATGTACACAATCATAAAATATCATAAAATATTTAGAATATTAAATATTTAATTTGTATGAATTATTCTCTTTAAATAATTTTCTTAAGTGGGTTAGTTACATGTACTTAAGTTTTATGTCATTTTTTGATATCCTATGTTACATGTTAATTGTTGTTGTAATCAATATTAAGAATTGAATGATCTATTAGGAGCCTAAAATTTATATCCAATTAGAATTAGGAGACATTAAATTTCTTACCGACAAATAAAAAGAGGGGATAGAGATAGGGGATAAGGGATTAAAAAATGTTATGGTCTACATGTTTAATTCAATTTTTGATTATTATATTTAAGATGCAATATAAAATTAATATATAACTTAATATATTGTATTTTATTATGTTATAATTAATATATAATATAATTTATTATATTATTGTATACCTTCGTAGACTTTACCAGTCAAATCGTTGGGCGGAGGAGGTCTCATACACCAATTTGGTGTCTGGCTGTGACCTTAAAAATAGATTATTAGTATTATTATTATATTATATTATATTATATTATATTATATTATATTATATTTATTATATTACATTAATTATATGTTATTATATGGGTTTAGAGAGGGAAACATGCATTATCTATTTAAGGACACTGTTTTTTTTATGTAAATGACACATGCATTAGTTATTTAAGGACAATGATGTTTTTTTGAAAATATCACTTAGGAGGCTCATTTTAGATCTTAATATTCCCCTAATTAGTATGTATGAACCCAAAATTTAAAACTAATACCATATAATACTATATGCTAATGATATGAAATGGTGGGTAATAAAAATACATTTGAAAATTATGATATAAAATATTTGATAATTACAATACAACAATATATATTTTTTTAAGTAAAAGTTAAAATTAAAATAATAAAAGTTCAAATATTATCTAGATTTGCAATGGAAAAATATTTATATCATTTACACATAACATTTAATTATATCATCCAATCAAAAAAATAATAATATTTCATATGAAATATTAAATACTAAAAATAGTATAAAATTAACAATCAAATTATTAAATTCACTATAGATTTGAAAGCATAAAAGTGAGTAATTAAAGAATAAAACATGTATAATATATCACTCTCCATTGTCATCGCCCTGATTATCTTCCTCGCTTGGAATGATTTTACTGGTGTTCTCAAAAATATGATTTGATCTAAGATTGTGTCTTAATACAAACCAAGAATCCCTATCCAACACATCTAGGTAAAAAAACACTTGGTTGGAGTGTTTTGGAAAAACATAAGGCTCCTTAGCTTCATCCCGCATATTTTTAGAGTTGATACATATCATCCCGCTATCATGATATTCCTTTACATTATTATGATCAAATGTGTCCCACCACTTGCACCTAAAAATAAAACATTGTAAAGAAGAGAAGTCCACTCGAATGATCTCTTGTATCTTTCCGATGTAACCTAAGTTCTCATGTATGGTGCTTTGAGCGTGGTGGCTAGCAGGAATAGATTGCTCGAACTCAACTTGTACTCCACAGTCTTGTGTCATGTGTTCATCATCGACATCCTCTGTGTGAAAATGATGTCCATAGTCCCACATAGATGGGAACAAATGCACCAATAAAGAAGTGAACAAATCACAGTGTCAATATGTGTCTAATAACCTGACCATTAAAATATAAAATAATATATATGTACTTATAATTCAAATGTGCATTACGAAGTTAAAAATTATGTACACAAAGAGATTATTACTGAGTTTCTGCAACCAATCCCTATGTTTAGTGCATCCTCTTCTTCACGCGGGTAATGACCGGATGCACCATATTTCTGTCTAACATGGTCATCAACCCAACTATTTGAGCATATCATTGGATATTTTATTTTAAATGATTAGGATAAGGCATGATTCTACCATTTAACCCTTTGAATTATTTCATGTTTCTGTCCCATTTCCTCCTCTTTTGTTCATACAATGCGACCCACGACCGTGTTGCCTCCGAATTGTAAAGAATGAATTTATTGACAGTATCGATTTCTAAATTCATTGATGTATTCATGAAATCAAACCAGCATATAGTACATATGAGATCATGAAAATATACATTATGAAGTCCATCATGAATAGTTATTGTGTAGAAATTTAACAAATGATAAATCACTTACTCTTTATCAAGCACCTTTTTCCAATCGTTTGGAGAAGCTCCCCTTCTCTTTTTTCTTCATCCCTTTCGTCCTACCAAATCAATGCACCTAGTGTGTTGTTGATCTTCTTGATGTACTCACTAGCATAATAGAAAGACTCATATGATATGTACCCCTCTTCCATAGACCCCTCGGTTTTTTCCCTTTGACAAACAAATCCTTTCAATTTATTCATGCACCTCTCTAAAAAAAACATCCAAGGACAGGAGAACACCCTGACTAATTAAACCTCATCTACTAGGTGAGTTATAATATGAACCTGCAAGTCCATGAAACTTGGCGGTAGTTCCTTCTCATACATACAAACAATATCAACTATCTCTTGATGCCACCATGGAATGTTAGCTATATGAATCTCCTTTGATGTGATCCAATGTAAAAATGTAGATAATTTAGATATGGAACACCTTAGGTCATGAAGGAAGTCATGGTTCACATGCCCATGCACAAGCAAATGATAATGACACTACAAAGTAAACACATAAAAAAATGATTTTGTTTTATCCCATGGCATAACAATAAAAATTACAAATAACAAAATCATAGTTTTGACATACATCGTACCTTTAGAATGTTCAAATGGTCATGTGATCCCAACTGTGACAAATGGTCTTGATGCACAGTGAAGAAACATCATAGGGAAAACCCATATAAACAAGGAACCTTCACACCCAATATAACTTCCTTTGCCAAAGAAAGATGTGACATCACCTTATTTGAAATACCAAGAGGGACCGACCTTTCCTTTACTTTCTTTTCTTGTCCAATGTTTCTTTTTAGTTTTTGGAGAAATAAGATCTCTTCTCACAACCAATGTGTCACTTTCATTCGATGATATGTGCCTCCATAAAGAAGATGAAACATTTTTAAATATATGCATGAGATCTAGTAAGTGGGAAATCTTAAGATGCTCCCAATATGGGAGCTCATAAAAGACAGATTTCCTTTTCATCCCAATGGGAAATTTCTCAACATAGGTGTCAAAAATTTCTGAATCATCAAACAGAGGCTCCCCATTTGAATCATTTTTTTTTTAATCTCCTTCTCCTTCTCTCTCTCATATGCTCTAAGCCATTATGTTGGTATGATTATTGCAGGCCTTTGGGTTATCTCTGGTTTACCATTGAAATCAGATGTTTCTCTTCTATAAGGGTGTTCTTCTAGGAGGAATACCCTCAATTAGTCGTACACTTGATTTCGTAGGTGGTTGGACCACCTAGCCTTCAAATAAGGTCCACAACATTTACATCCATGATAGCATTTAGTTACAAGACCTGCGAAATTATTGTATACATAGCACATTATCATTTAAGAATAGAATTTCAATCACATCAAATTAAATATGCAAATAAATATATAAACAAATCAATAAACATGTTAATTACTAGAACAAACTCCTAAGCACGTATAATCATGTGTGGTGTAAGAACATATTCCATGGAATGTAAAACTCCTCTCTGTTGTGATGGGTCTTGATACATCGTATACATGTATCCCTTCCCATAATTCCTTTAATTCATCTACCAATGATCATAGGTATACATCCAGATTCTTCACTTGTCTTCTACTAGGGACTATAAGACCCAGCATAAGATGTTCATTCTTCAAGTATAACCACGGGGGGATATTTTTATTAATCACTAGACCTTCTTTCTCTACGCCTATTGTAAGTGACATATTCATCACCTACATGTTCATGGCCCTCTGGGTCTTTTGTTGCACTCATCATCTTTAGTCACAAGCTAGCATGACTAAAGATATGATACCATTGTAATGTTCATGACTTGGCTAGTCTAGGAAACGTTGCTAACGTGTGTGTATAATTAATTGTTTACAACATATAAATGATCATACAAATAACAGATGTGAAAAAGGACTGCAAAGTTTATGTTATGATATCTCTGTAGAGTACAAAGGCCGAATGTGGCTGAATAAAATGAATCACTCAACTAGATCAAAAGACAAAAATATCTTAGCCGGAATACAATAAGAAAACTAAAGGATAATACTTGATAATAGATGAGCACTGCGGGATCAATGGATGAGCTGGAACTATGGCATCTCGTATAGTAACTGCTGGAAGTTTGGAAAGTTTGCCTTGGAGGCTATACCTCTCAGAATGGCCTGGAAATTGTCCCAAATGGTGCACCCTGCTCTATCTCTCACGCTTGGTAATTGACCGCCCCCTCTGCTGGTGGGTCTGGACCCCAGATGGATCCCCTTGGGCGAATGCACCCCTCTCTCACTGGAAAAATTCATCCTAGTGATTCCACCATTGGAATTAGCTAATATGTATCTAAAAATGATTGCCTTGGTCTACTGGGAAATGGGTGACTAGGTTGTGTCTCTCAACACCGAAAATAAACCAACTGGTGTCTTTCTCCTAGAATCCGCTAAACTATCTCTCTTGAGATGCACCTCTCTCTTCAATGACAAGTCATAATCTGCATAATAATGAATTAGGTTGTTGAATATTCTCTTATAGATTTCCAAAACCCTAATTCACTGGTGAAACCCTAATTCACTGTTGAAACCGTAATTCATTGTTGACTTCCAATTTTATCTCATTTGTTCTATTTTTAGCTCATAATGACTTAAAAGTGATTTTAACCATTTTTAGCTCAATGTCACTTTCCGAACATAATACCTTTGACTGGAGTGACCTCTAGTAACCCTGTTTACCCCTTTTTTGGCCCTGGCTATAGTCTAACGGGGTGGTTTAGACCATTAATCCTCCTCGCTGGAGCTCTTATTTGGAAAGGTATATTACAAGAACCTTCTCACCCAATATAACTTCCTTTTCCAAAGAAAGATCTTCTTTATTTAAAATCCATGGGACATCACCTTATTTGAAAGACCAAGAGGGACCGACCTCTCCTCTACTTTCTTGTCTTGGCCAATGTTTCTTTTTAGTTTTTGAAGAAATAATATCTCTTCTCACAACCAATGTGTCACTTTCGTTCGATGATATGTGCCTCCATAAATAATACGAAACATTTTTAAATATATGAATGGGATATAGTAAGTGGGAAATCTTAAGATGCTCCAAATATGGGATCTCATAAAAGATAGATTTCCTTTTCATCCCAATGGGAAATTTTTCAACATAGGTGTTAAAAATTTATGGATCATCAAACAGAGGCTCCCCATTTGAATCATTTTTTTTTTTAATCTCGTTCTCCTTCTCTCTCTCATATGCTCTAATCCATTATGTTGGTGTGATTATTGAAGGGCTTTGGGTTCTCTTTGGTTTACCATTGAAATCAGATGATGCTCTTCTATAAGGGTGTTCTCTAGGAGGAATACCCTCAAGCAGTCATACACTGGATTTCATAGGTGGTTGGACCACCTAGCCTTCAAATAAGGTCTACAACATTTACATCCATGATAGCATTTAGTTACAAGACCTACGAAATTATTGTATACATAGCACGTTATCATTTAAGAATAGAATGTCAATCACACCAAATTAAATATGCAAATAAATATATAAACAAATCAATAAACATTTTAATTACCATAAATAAATCCTAAGCACGGATAATCATGTGTGGTGTAAGAACATATTCCATGCAATGTAAAACTCCTCTCTGTTGTGATGGATCTTGATACATCGTATACATGTATCCCTTCACATAATTTCTTCAATTCATCTACCAATGATTGTAGGTATACATCTAGATTCTTCACTTGTCTTCTACCAGGGACTATAAGAGCCAACATATGATGTTCATTCTTCACATATAACCATGGGGGGGTATTTTTATTAATCACTAATATAGGCCAAACATAATATTTGGTGCTTTGGAGGGAATATGGGTTCATTCCATCCATTCCTATGCTGAGTCGTAGACTCCGTACTTCATCCTTGAATTTTTATGGCCATGTATCCTCTATATGCTTCATGGCTATTGAATATATTGGGATTCAGATAACTCACGAGTCACTTCTGTCCAAGGAATTCCATCCATGCAACATAGATAATTCTTTTCAACAAAAGATCATTTGAATCAATGGGATTATAGGAATGTGCCTCAATATCTTATGAGGAGGACCATGCCATTTACCAATTTTATTTTATTTATGGTACCTTTCATGCCCACATTTTAGACATATATCTTTGTCTGCATATTTTCCTCTATATATAATACAATCATTATGACATGCATGATCTGATATATACTCAACACCCAACATTTTCAAAAACTTCTTTTCCTCTTCGCAACTACCAAGAAAAACATTATCTCTAGCAAGAACCTTATCTTTCAATATCCTGCAGTTAGTGGGCAATAGAAATGTACAAGGTCATTTAATGTTTATAAAATAAATTGTTTCTAATGTTGATTGTGTGACAATATTTCTCAAAATTAATATAAGGCACTTGTTGTTCAATTACCTCAATATTATCGAGAAACATGTGTTTGACATTCCAAACTTTGTTTTCACATTGTACAGTAACATTGTTGTCCCAATCTGGGTATACATTGACCAGGCACTAGGTCCAAAGAGAGGGGTGGTGGAAGCAGATTTCATGATTTCTAAAAGGGTATCACTTATATGGGAATCATCCCCTAGCTCATAATTTTGGAATGTGTCTAACAACATTGTCTCCATGAAAATCGTATCCCATAAGTAATCATCCATACCAAACTCTTTTTGATTGTCTGCATTGACAACTTCTGAAGAACTACTATTTTTGTAGTCATTCCTAATTGATGAATATGGATGTAGTGAGAATTGAATAGGTGGTTGACTCAACTATTCTTGGTATGCTTCCTCTCCGCATTGTGCTCTCATTACAACCTTCTCTCAGGTTGACATTGTTGTGGGGTGCAATGGAAGATGGTAGGTAGTTCCCTCATCATCATAAGAATCCTAATTTAAAAAATATTGAACATTAGTACATCGATGATATTAGTGAGAACAATGCAATAATTTGTTTGTTCAAATTACATTATAACAAGCAATCATTACCATCATCAACCCAGTATTGTGACTAGAAGATGGAATGTCACAATTGAAAAGGTAAAGCGATTGTCCATTTTCATCTACCAATTTCTTGCGGTATGTTGCTTCTGATAATACCTTTTGACATTTTTGAACTAGTACTAGAATATTCTCTACATCTGAACTCGATTCTGAATTAGGATCCTGCAAATTTGAATACATTTTTATGCAGATTCACAAGGATAAAAAAAAAAATCAATTAGATAATCGAAACATAAATAAAATAATTTAAACCTACTAGAGATGTAAATGGAGAACTCCACGATGGACTTTGAGCAATATGGAATGGGATGGAATTTGAAGAATTGGCCATTTTATCATATAATAAGTTTTTCTCCCTGCATTTCAGCAAAATTACCAATAATTTTTTTTGTACATATTTAAAATAAATTTCGAGGACCATACCACAATATGAGTTTGAATATAGTTTTGAAACCATTTTTTAAGAATAAGGTGACATAAAATGTAAAATGTATACTGAAGTATTGTAACTCATGTGAATTCATTCTAAAAGATAATTTGAGATGAATATACTATTTTGTGTGCAAATAAAAGTTCAAATAGCTCTAAAATCATACTGGTGCACCTATAAACCACAAACGCACCGGTGCACATATGTTGGGCACAGGCCAATTTTGAGTAAAAGCCCATTTTTGGGAAGATAAAGCTTAATTTGGAAAAAGACAGCAGGCAGGAAAAGAAGCACATGCGAGGGAGAGTCACATGCAAAGGAAGAAAGTGTGAAAGGCATGCATGCAGGAAATCTTAACCACATTAGGGTTAGGTTTTTTGTAACAGATTGTAATGAATGATAAGCCAAAAATGAGTATAAATAAGTAGCTAGGAGGTCTAGGTAGGGTTTCCTAAATTTTTTTCTAATCGATTAAGGAAACCACTGTAAGACCTGATACCTCTTTGTAAGTTGTTGAACTATAGGAGAGTCAAGTATCTAGATATTGAGGGTTAGATCACAGGATGAGGATCCTAGTGTGATCTAGTTAACCTCATAGAAGATGGTGGAACCTATTTTGAGATTGTATGATCAAAATTGTAGTGTGTGCTACGCCATTTATTACAGAATTCGAAATAAAAGAGCACAAGAAGCCAGATCTTTGTGCATGTAGCCTAGGAGGGGGTGAACTACGATAAAACCTATGTTATGTGTTGTGATTGATTACATGTTACTTTTTGTAAGTAGTTAGACTATGAAGTGATGAATGGATAAATCTGCGAGATTTGTTATATGTTAGATTCGTTAGAATGTATGCATAGATTTAATAGATAAAATAATATTAAGAATAATAGAAATAAAATCCGGGACAAGGCCTAGAAGATTAACTGGAAGCCCAGATCCCCACTCTTTCCTACAATGCAAGAATATTATCATTACAGTCACCCATAGGACTATCTCAGGGTGATACTATGCAATACATTATGTGTGTCTTGTTGCCTTCTAGTCTACCAGGAGGGCCAATAGTTTTATATGGTTTTGTTGGAAACCTATTCAGATGTGAACTTGGGTCATCCCAAGAGTACAAGAGGATAAGAATAACTAACAAATGGTTCCATTTCCAGCTGGAACTGCATGGGAGTGAGTGAGTGGGATTCGTGAAATAATTGCAAAGAGAATAAAGGTATAAAAAGGAATGTTTAGACCATGGAATCCGACAAAGGTAGATATTCAAATCTAGTTGAAAACAAAGGATGTTGAGTTTGCAAAGAAGGTGAACAGAAATCCTAAGTTAACACCATCCAAATATCTGGAAAAGTACGTATTTAGCGACCTGCATGAGGTCTTTTTCTGTGATTTCCTGCATGTGTTGCAAGAGTGGCTATTGAGGTTGAAATACAACTACCATACAAATCGAATTAGACAACTTGAGTGGAATCTGGTGGAGATAGTGTAGTTACAACAATTTAACAACAAATTCACGTGCAAAGTATATGTCTAGTTAGACAATATTGTTGCAGGGTTCATCACAAAATTTGTAGTAGATACTGCGAAGTCTTACAACCCAATAGAGAAAAATTTCCTAAAAGGACCTAGAGGTAGGTATATCAAATTGCTCTATACTTCAATCAAGATCTTACTATATAACAAAGGTGTGATGATTCTGGAAGAAAACAACTAAACTTCCATGCGTGTATGGGGGAAGGGGGAAAGAACTAATAAGAGGTGGAGAAATGGAGGAAGAAATGGACAAGGGAAAGAAGGAGGAGGCCATGGACCCAATCATGATGACCAAATATTAGATCAAGCAAATCATGGAAACAACTAGAAAAATGCACAGTGGAGTACCCTACCAATATAAGATAAATAATAAGAAGAGATCCATAGCATATAGATAGGGATTGAAAAGTGATGAAGAAGAGGTAGAGGATCTCTGGGCTATGGAGAAGATTGAGGAAATCTTGCACGCAACATATGAAAGGAAGACAAGAGTTCCAAGGGAAGGAAAAAAATATAGAACTCTTATCCATGTTAGTGCCAGTGTGGAACCCATAACCCCATGTGTGACTAATACATCAAAAAGAACACCACCATTTGGACAACCAATTTTTAGTGAAATAAGAACAATAGGAAGTGCATCCAATTAAGGAGTAGAAACTGGAGGAGCTAGTTCAGGAAGTAGTAGTCAAGTATCTACACCACGTGGTGGTAGTAGTTCATCACAGTTCAAGATGGAAGTATATGATCCCACCATTAGGTTACCATAATTTCGGAGAGAGGCATTTGAGAACCCTGAAAATAATTTATTTATCTGCGAGAATACCTGGGAAGAAAAGTATATTATAGATGAGAATACAAAACTTGCGCAATTATATATCACGCTAGGAGACCATGCGCTAGATTGGTACATGAGTCTAGATTTAAACAATCCACTAGGAACAACATAGACTATTGCAGATGTGAAAAAGTTGCTGATAAATTAATTTTAGAAGCCCAGTTTAGAAGATCAGTACATCAATGAGATGATTGAAATAAAAAAAAAATGAGGTGATTATGTTTGGGATATTAATCATAGGTTCAAACAAATAAAGGGTGAGTTGAATTATGTCATGACTGGAATGCAACATAGACATCTCTTTGTGAATTCACTTCTACCACATCTGAAATACCCTTTGAGGAAGCAAAAGTTTCAAACTCAAGAAGAGGCTCTTCAGGCATCCTTATAGTTGGAAGAGAACCAGTATCAAAAGACAGATCCAACAATAGAAGAGCTAAAGGAGGATCTAAAGAACCTCAAATTTCAACTAAAACGGAATAAGGAAAGAGAGAAAAGATAAGTTGTTTATTGTACTACATGTAGGACAAAAGGACACCACAAGAATGATTTCCCAACATTTGCACAATATATGGAAACAAGGATCCAAACCCATTTCCAATAGGACGACCATGGTGCAAGATATGAAAACGCATGTGCATGATCCATATCATTGTCCAATGATGCATAAGTACCAAACAATACCCAATAATTCATACTGCACTTTTTGAAAATCAGTAGGTCATGATGACAAAGATTGTAAGACAATGGACTTGATGAGGGAAATAACTTTAGATACCTATAGGGTGCAGAAAGAAATGATGACAGGGAAAATTGCACCATAGTTCAACCAGGTACGACCTCCATATAACAATATGCAGCGGAAGTAAAACATTGTGCAACCTTAGTATAACAATGCGCAACCATAGTATAACCCTGTGCAGTATAATGAGGTGCCACAATACAATGCACCACGAGCAGATCAAGGTGGATACAGAGGTGGAGGATGAGGTAGAGGAGGATTTGGAAGAGGTAGAGGTCCAATAGTATTTCATAACTACCAACAACCAGGACATTATGCAAGGGAATGTCCACTCCCACCCATGACACATATGTATTGTCCTGCAACAGACCATGATACGGAGGAATGCCCAACACTTTTGGGGAAGATTCACGAAAAAAGTAACCAGAACAATCAAAATGTTCAATGGATTTCTACAAAATCCAGGAATGATGGAAGAAATATCAACATAGTTACATGTAGAGAAGCTAAGACTGTAACTAACGCAGTAAGATAGGAACCAACCCAACACCAATGTGTGAAGAAGAATATTGAACCACGTAAACAATTCGATGTGGGGAAATAAAAATAAATATTCAAGGAGGAAATGCAAGAGTTCCTCAATCCATATGTTTCCACCAAATCAACCGCATAGCACGCTCAGAACATACCAATGTATGAAATTCCCTCCTCAATGGACCACACCAGTGAAACATAATCTATAGAGAAAGTAAGTACCATAAATACCTTTCTGTAATCTCGTGTTAAACTAATGAATGATTCATCATCTGTTAAATTTTTGAAAAATGTGTTAGAAATATGTAACACATAGGAGGAGAGGAATTTAGAACAGAAAATAGTCAATCACCTCCATACGAGAAGGAGGAAAATTAGATAATTTTGACTAAATTCCAACATTGAATATTTCAATATGGGAGACATTATATTAGACTTAGGCTTTGAGGTCAACGTCTTACCTAAGAAGACATGGAGATGTATGGGAGATCCCACCTTAGGCTGCTCACCTATTTAGCTAAATCTATCAAACTAACACATAGTTCTACCAATTGGAAGGTTAAAAGGTGTGAAAATACATATAGATGGAGTGTGCACTAAGGCAAACTTTGAAGTGATAGAAATAATAGATGGCACAACACCTTATCCAACATTGAGTGTGATGAATTAGGAATTTGATAACCAGACCATAATCAACTTGAAGACAAGGATTATGACATTTGAATTAGGTGAATACAAAGTCGTCGCACCATTAGACCCATTATAAGGAGAAAGGTTTGTAGAGCCCACTTGCTTAGATATGGAGGAAATCAACCAGTTATACAAAACCACCACACACAAATAATATTATGTCAATCCAACTGTAGATGGGCTACTCATCTAGAGGAGCATCAAATCATGTGCTTCTTATTCAGATACAGGGTTGGAAAATTGGTAGCAAATATTACATGAAGTGTCCACAAGAAGGTGCACAAGAATAGACCACACAATGAGATGGGTAGGTTCCGAGATAAGAGAACCTCCCATTTTTCATGGAATAAATGATTTAGAATAATTTCTAACAAGATACAAAGATGAATTGTTAGAGAACAAGAGGCTCTTATCCATAGACATTTCACTCAAGGAAACATCTGCAAGATGGTGGGGTGTGCACAAAGAAATAGTTAAGGATTGGTACCAATGTAAGTGACTACTACATATTAGATTCGATGTAGAGCAGGGGATCAATAAGATTCAAAGATATGATGGATAAGGGACACAAGCAAAACATTTGGAGAGAGGTAGAACACTATGGAGGATGACACCACCAGATGAATGGCCTCATCACTTCATCCACACATTGGAAGATATTCCAGAAAACTAGTATGTAGATCGGGAAGTGCACAAAGGCACTATAGAATGGACAACATTACAACATAATTTTATAGTAACCTTCTCATTTGAACATGAGAACCTTAACATGGATTCAACACTTAAACAGATAAGAGGGGTGATATTTATTGATGAATCAGAGGTTGAACTCATGACAAAGTATCAACATTATAACAAACAGACAATCAAGGAACCACTGTCATGTTATCATGTGGAAGAAGAAGCATGAAAGGAAGAAAACTCGCACAACATTCATGTTACAAAAGTTGAAGGGGAAAGAGAGGTGGAAGGTCCATTTTTGGGATCATGAGCATTTTTTACACCTATCAAGTTAAATAAAGTCAACATTGGGACAACTAAAAATCCCAAAATGGCCAGCATTCGAGACCACTGGAACGAACAAACAATAGAAAGGATAACAGAGTTACTATGTGAGTATATTGACCTATTCCCAACAACTTTTACAGATATGAAATTAATAGAATGAGAACTAGGAGAGATGAAGATACCTCTCAAACATGAGGCTATATCTTATAGATAGAGACCTTATATATGGATAATACAGATTCATTGCACCATTAGACCCATTAGAAGGAGAAAGGTTTGTAGATCCCACTTGCTTAGATCTAGAGGAAATCAACCAGTTATACAAAACCACCACACACGAAGAAGATTATGTCAACCCAACTGCAGATGGGGTACTCAGATAGATGAGCATCACATCATGTGCTTCTTATTCAGATACAGTCTTGGAAAATTGGTAGCAAAGATTACATGAAGGGTCCACAAGAAGGTGCGCAAGAATAGACCGTGCAGTGAGATGGGTAGGTTCATAGATAAGAGAATCTCCCATTTTTCATGGAATAAATGATTTAGAATAATTCCTAGCAAGATAAAAAAATGAAGTGTTAGAGAATAAGAGGCTCTTATCCCTAGACATTGCACTCAAGGAAACACCTACAAGTGTTGGCATGTTTTCAAACAGAGGCAGAGTATGCATGTTTTTCATTGATGGAAAAGATCACGACCGGTAGCACAAGGATGATCGCATGGCAAGATCAGAAGTTAAACTCCATTTTGGGTATCAGAAGCTGAATCCATTTTGGAGTTTTGGATACCGGGAGTTGGAGGAGTCAAGAGTGGATACTCTTCATCACAGGAGTCTTGAAGTTGCAAAATGCGAAATGCCGAAATCCCAAAACAGGCACATGCATAGAAATGTCGAATCATGAAATGCGAAACCACGATGTTTCAGAGTTTCGGATACCAGGAGTTGGAGGAGTCAAGAGTCAAGACTCTTCATCACAGGAGTCCCGAAGTTGTGAAATGTGAAACGCTGAAATCCCAAAACAGGCACATTCACAGAAATGTTGAATCACGAAATATGAAACCACGACGTTTTGGAGTTTTGGATACCAAGAGTTGGAGGAGTCAAGAGTCAAGAATCTTCATCACAGGAGTCTCGAAGTTTCGAAATGTGAAACGCCAAAATCAGGAAATAGGCACATCAACGAAGGCTCGTGAATTCACAAAATAATCCTATCCATCGGATCGAGGATTGATCTGGACCGTTGATCAAACATGACGAAGGCCCGTGAAGTCTCGAAATCACGATAAGATCTGGACCGTTGGGTCCATAGGACACGTGGTGAAAGATATTCATTTTGCTGACTGGAAAGTCAAATGAATGGGGTTCCCTAACCT
>JASDQU010374979.1:61203-72088 GCA_032191745.1 Picea mariana | reverse complement strand
TGAATGCAGCCTGCGGAAATCAAGCATTTCCGCAAGGCAATATATATGCAACCTGCGTACTGTCTTCAAAAGAGTGATTTTGAGAAACTGACAAGTGTAACTTTCTTCATGAAAATGATCTTAAAGAAGAGCTAGATCTTCTATCACCATGTCATTATCATGTCATCATCTTGATGACCAAAAATGTGGATAACACTTGTACTTCTCACACCGTTGATAGTGCTTTCAACTTCCTAGTGATTTTTCTTTTTCATTCACTCTTAAATATTTGTAATATATGTATTGTTGTTGGAACATCGGTGTATTTAGTAAATAGGGTGATACAAGAGTTTCTTTAATATGCTAGCCTCAGTAAGTTTTTTTTCCTTATGGGCCTATACTGAAAAAAAAATTATGGTATGTCTTTTACATCCATATGAATTGGGAAAATTATCACAAATATTATTCAAAATACATTTTTTATTGTCATATTTATTTATCCTTTTGAAAACCAATGAGATCTATATGAAAGTGATCACACATCTGCAAGACATATGTCATTAGGAGTATGAATATTTAAATCGATAATTTGAGGTTTCTCTTTGAAAAAATTATGAAACAGTCACTCCCCTGTTAGTATAACCATCATGCATGTTTTGTGTACATTGGGTAATGATGCTATCTAGCCTCTTCACTTCTTGATACTTGAAGAGATACTAATACAAGTATCAAGTTTTAATTATTCTATACATTCCCAATTTCCTTTCGGAAACTATGCATAGGAAATGGAAAATGATCATCAGAGAGATTATTTACAGGCAAAGAAAAGACTAAATCAGAAAATAAAAAGAAAGTTGAAAAGAATAAAACTCTATTTAAAAGCATAAGTAAAAATTCAAAAAGGAAGAATGAAAATAATAGCAAACCTAGTATGTACAAGGCTACATCACACGAGGTGATTATGAGAAGTGTCTTTTGATCATTTGACCATTGAAAGGGAGATCATCCATGTCACCCTCCAAGATATTGAGTATGAAGGTTCCTGACCCAATATTTTCATGGATTTTCTATGGGCCCAACCAAAATCTTTAGAACTTAGTGTGCTTTCCTTTCATTTCATTGGCATTATCCCATTTAAGAACTAGATCACCTTCCTAAAAATATTTATATCCCACAGATGACTTGTCAAATAATATTTTAATTAGTTTCTAATGTTGCATTAAGTTAATTTTAGACATGTCCCCGAGGTGTAGGACAGACGGTGACAAAGTGTACTGTTAAGGCCCTCTATGATGTTAAAGTCACTGGTTCGAAACCTGTGGGGACAAAAAATCCATCCATGTGAAGGGTTGGTGTGGCTCAGGATGGGTGTGATCCCTGGGTGATTTTGAAGGCTTATATGCCCCTGAGTCATGGTTTCTCAGCCACATTCTAGTCCCGCAGGTCACAGAAAAACTAGCAAACAAAAAAAAAAATATTTTTAGACATCTCTCTTTCTTCCTCTAGTTTTAGAAGCATATTCAGCCTCTGTTGCATAATTGGGAATTCTTTGTCCTGGACATATTGAGATATTTACAGAGAAGGTAGGAATGTATGGGTAGGAAAGATAGATTCATGTCCATATACTAGAAATAGAGAGTTTCTTAGAGAATATTTAGGTGTTACTTTATCAACCCACATGGAATTGGGGAGGGATAAATGCCAATTCCTTTGGTGTTTTGTTGCAGCCTTTTTCACAATTTTTATTATATTTTTATTTGTATATTTTCATGTCCCATTACCCTAATGATAATAATTAGTTGAATATTTTATTTTGATGTTTTTTTCAAGTGAATATTCAATTGATTTCAAATAACATAAATATTTTCATGTTATAAAAAGAGGAAGTTACAATGGGTGTATTGTAGGTTGTATCCCTTCATTTGTTGGATAATAATAAAGGAAGGACTTGGACGTTTCTCTGGTGGATGTATCCCACACTAGGTGAACCACATATATCTGTGTCTCTATTTTATTGTGTATCTTCTATGTTTTATTTCCTTATTTGTTTTTATTTTATTTCTCTACGATCATATTTTTTCTATTAATTGGTATTAGAGTGAAAGGTAACTCGCAGGAAAAGAGGGTTTCTGGTTCGAGTGGGAGAAATGGAACAAGATAGAAATTTTAAGGTCATGAAATTTAATAGCCAAAAATACCAGTTATGGAAGATGCAAATGGAAGACTCTCTATATTAGAAGGATATTTTCCTACCGTTGGGTGGAAAATCAAAGAATTTGGCGAGTATGAAGGACGAAGAATGGGAGAGTATTTATAGAAAGGTAGTGGGAACGATATAGATGTGGTTGAAAACATCGTTAGCTTTCAATATTTCAAAATAAATGACAACAAAGGATATGATGAATGCATTGGCTAAACTATATGAAAAGCCATCGGCCTCCAATAAGGTATTTCTAATGAAGTGATTATTTAATGTGAAGATGTCAGAAGGTGGGTTTGTTGCTAACCATTTAAATGAATTTAATATGGTTACTAATCAACTGAGTTATGGAAAAGTGGACTTTGATGATGAGGTTAGGGATCTTCTAATATTGTTCTTATTGTCATAAATATAGAACATCTTGGTCATGGTTGTAAGTAACTTTGTCTTTGGTTCAAACACTCTAAAATTTAATGATGTTACTAGTTTTATCCTTAGTGAAAAAATGCAATGGAAAAGCACAACTCAGACATCAGATAATGTGTTCACCATGGAGAACAGGGGAAGACAGAAGGATAGAGTAAATATCTCATGGAACCATGATAATTCTAGGAGGGGAAGATCTAAATCCAGACTATGAATGATAGAATGTTGGATCTGTGAGAAGAAAGGAAATAGGAAGAAAGATTGCAGAACTCCAAAGAAACAAAGAGATGGGCAACAAGAGAAAAATAAGGAAGAAAATGTAATAGGTGATCTGTTACAAGATGCTTTGATTATTTCTTTATATAATATTAATGAATCTTGGGTATTAGATTCAGGGGCTGCGTTTCATGCCACACCCCATAGAAAATATTCCCAATATTATGTTCGAGGTGATCTCAAACAGGGTTATTTGGGTGATGATGAACCATGTAAATTTTTTGGAATTGGTAATGTACAAATGAAGAAAGAGAATGGAAACCAATGGTTACTAAAAGTGGTGACGCATATACCAAATATGAGAAGAAATATAATTTCAACATGACAGTTGGAAAGTGAAGGTTGTATATCTACATTTATAGATAAGCCATGGAAGTCACTAAAGGATCATTGGTAATGGAAAAATCAGAGAAGGTAGGTACATTGTATTTATGTACCGATAATGTTGACTCTTCAATCTCTTTAGCTTTTACAGGTGTGGATACAACACTTTGGCATCATAGGCTTGGAAACATGAGAGATAAGGGGATGTTGATACTTCACAAAAGGAATTTGTTGCCAAATATTAAACAAAATGATTTGGACTTTTTTGAACACTATGCTTATGGAAAACATAAGAGAGTCATATTTCTTAGGATTGAAAAGGGAAAGAAGAGTGAAACGTTAGAGCTTGTGCATACATATGTATGGGGACTAGTTCATGTATCATCTCTTAGTGTATCTCATTATTATGTTACTTTTATTGATGATGCAACTAGAAAAACTTGGGTTTATTGAATTCAAAAAAAAAATATGATGTTTTTGACACTTTTAAGAAATGGAAAGATTTGGTTGAGAATGAGAAAGGAAAAAGGTTGAAGTGTATAAGATAAGGAGATGGAGGTTAATACTGCAGAAATAAGTTTTCTTATTATTGTTCATACCATGGGATTCATAGAGAGAAGACAATTCTAGAAACACCACAAGAAAATTGTGTGTCAAAGAGGATGAACAGGACAATCATGGAACATGCAAGGAGTATGAGATTGCATGCAGGGTTGCCCTTACCGTTCTGGGAAGATGTTGTAGATATTGTTGTTCACTTAATAAAAAAAGGGCCTTCAATCTCTTTGGATGGTGGCATTCCAAAGGAGGCATGGATAGGTAAAAAGGTAAACTACTCATTTTTGAAGGTTTTCGTTTGTGAATCATTTGTCCATATTGATAAAGAAAACAAAACAAAGCTTGAGTAAAAATACAAGAAGTGTACCTTTATTGGATATGGTGTTACTGATTTTGGTTATCTCTTATGGGATTATGAAAATAATAAATTCATTAGGAGTGGAGATGTGGTATTCAATGAAAAGGTCATGGACAAAGATCAGTTGCATGGAAAGAAACATGAAAAGGAAAACACACAATACACATTGCTTGATGAAATCAAAGAAAATGAAATTCCAAAGGTACCAGAAAATCAAAATGTACAAAAAAAGGAGAAATAAGTACCTAAAACTCCTGTAAATGTTGTTAGAATATCTACCAAGTTAAGTAGACCCCCTCAATGATATTCTCCTTCATTATATTATTTATTGTTGATTGATTCTAGTGAACAGGAAAGTTCTGAATAGGCAATGAAGGTAGACACTAAAAAGAAGTGGGAGCAAGGAATAAAAGAGGAAATGGACTCCTTGGTAAATAACTAGACTTGGGCCTTGGTTCAATTCCCTGTAAAATAAATATGTTTATAGGTTGAAGGAAGAAGATGGATGCAGAAAGAGGTACAAGGCTAGACTTGTTGTAAAGGGTATTTCACATAAAACAGGTATAGATTTTGACGAAATATTTTCTCTTATTGTTAAAATGAATTCAATTAGGACTATTTTAAGTCTTGTGGTGGTAGAAGATTTGCATCTTGAACAATTATATGAAAAAATAGCTTTTTTTCTCCATGGGGGTTTGGAGGAAGAGATTTATATGCAACATCCACAATGGTATGAGGTAAAATGGAAGGAGAATTGGGTATTCATGTTTAAAAAGATATTGTATTTCCTAAAGCAAGCTCCAAGGAAGTGGTATTTGAAATTTGACAGGTTTATGACAAAACAAGATTATAGTAGATATCATTATAATCATTGTGATTACTTTAAGAGGCTGGAAAATGGAAGTTATATTATATTGCTATTGTATGTAGATGACATGCTGATTGCAAGGTCTAACATGTAGGACATAAATTCACTCAAAACAAAATTAGATAATTCATTTGTGATGAAGGATTTGGGTGTTGCAAAGAAAATCCTTGGTATGAGAATAACAAGAGACAAAAGAATTGCAAATTGACATTGTCTCAGTGTGAGTACAGAGAAGGTGTTGGAGATGTTTAGAATGAAGAATGGAAAACCAATTAGTACACTTTTGGCCATCCATTTCAAAGTAACCAAGGAAATGTGTCGCAAGAAACAAGAGAAGATAAAATACATGTCTAGGGTCACTTATTCATCAACAATTAGTAGCTTGATGTATGCGATGGTGTACACAAGACCATATATGGCACATGTAGTGGGAGTTGTGAGTAGGTATATCAACAATCCAGGTAAAGAACGTTGGGAAGAAATAACGTGGATTCTTAGGTATTTGAGGGGTACTTATACTGATGCATTATGTTTTAGATGTTCAAACATTGTTCTTCAAGGATATATTGATTCAGATATGGAAGGTGATAAAGATAGTAGGAGGAATACGACAGGGTATGTTTTCACTGTAGGTGGAAAATCAATAATTTGGATCTCAAAACATAAAAAGATTGTTTCACTTTCAACAATGGAAGCATAGTGTGTTGTTGTTAGAGAGGATAGTAAATAGCTGATTTGGCTACAGATTTTTATGGAGGAATTGGGGAAAAAGCAGGAGAATAGTAGGTTGTATTCTAGCAACCAGATTTCCATTCATGTTGCAAATAACTCAACCGTCCATTCTAAGACTAAAGATATACAACTTAGGTACCATTTCATACGATATGTCTTGGAAGATGGAGAATTGAAGTTGGAAAAGATAAATACTAGCCAAAATCCTGTAGACATGTTAACAAAGGTAGTAACCAAGGAGAATTTGAGTTCCTCCTTAGTTTCAGTTGGTCTTCAAGCATGAAGGTGAAGATGATAAATTTTCCAGGTCCAAGTCAGATCATAGTCTAGCAGGTACAACAATAGCAGAGTTGATGTGATTAGTCTCCAAGTGGGATATTGTTGGTTATGGACCCTTATTATCTTCATGATTCATAAGTTTTGTTTCAGTTATGTTTGGATACCCTTTCTTGATGGGGGTGTGGGGGGGATTTCCCCACCACATCTCTCGCCAAGGGGGCCCATGGGAACTATATTGTGGTTTTGTATGTGAGTGAATATTTTATTATGAGAGAGGATATTGTGTGAGAAAGAATAGGAAGTTATAGTAGGAGTGTTGTAGGTTGCATCCCTTCATTTGTTGGATAATAATAATGGAAGGACCTAGAAATTTCTCTGGTGGATGTATCCCACACTGGGTGAACTGGGTATATATGTGTCTCTATTGTATTATGTATCGTCTATATTTTATTTCCACATATGTTTTTATTTTATTTATCTATGATACTCTTTTTTCTAACATGGCATTGTGAAATACTAAGTATTATGGGAAACCAAATCTAGTTGTAATGGGTGAATCAGGGAAAGATATCACCTTATTTTTATTCACAACCTTAAGAGGAATTTCTTCAGTCCATCTGGTGAAATAGTTTCTTGCAGTGAGGATGTATTTTTGTAGCTGAGAAGAGTTGGGGTTGATTTTCCCTATCATATCCAAACCCTATTGTTGAAATGGGTGTTCAATTGTAATCGGCTGCCGGGGAAAGAAATATTATTTTCTCTTCCAGTTGACTTCTAGCATTCTTGAAATATTCTTTCATAGGCACATGAATATATGAATAAAGTAGGACAATAATAACTTGCTTTGAGGATTTTATGTCTTGTGGTGTGTCCCCCAAATTTTCCTCTAGCTATACCATCATGTAGTTCATATAGTACCTTTTGGGCATCATCCTTTTCCAAACATCTTAGGAAAAACCATCATAATTATTTATGAACAATATTCCTTTAGAAAGGTGGTATTGATTTGATTTAAGACTAATATATCTCTTCTTCTTTGGTTCCATATATTGTGGAGTCGAACCATGAGTCATTTAATACTTTATTTCATAATACCATGGATCAATGTTGGTAGGGATGTAGAAAAATTATTTCTCCAATAGACTTTGATCTTCATAGAGTTCATGTTCAACTCTTCTATATTCTGCTAATTCAACTTCCATGTTGCAGATTCCTTGTCCTTTTACAATCTTTTAAGAATTTATTTCGAGATCATATTGTTGTAAAGTTGTCATCCAGTTAGCTCTTATATCTCTTAAATCCTTTTGTGCGGAAATATTTCTAACATCAAAATAAGGTCATATCACTTTAGTATTGGATTTGAGTAGGTATGTTCTTATATGTTTGACAACTTTAAATATAGCATAAGATTGTTTATCTATTTTTGGGTACTCTATCTCTTCTCCTTGCAACCGTAAGCTCATAAAGGAAATTAGAAATCATTTCCTTCGTTATTTTTCTAGGCGAGGACTATTGCATATGAAGTATAAGATGCAAAGGTATAAAGTATGAAATATTTTCTAAAATAAAGACTCATTAAAGAAGGGGCCTGAGAAATATCTTCCTTGATTTTTAGGAATGATTATTTTTCCTTGGGTCCCCATTTATAATATGCATTCTTCTATATCATACCCTCAATAGGTTTGACAGTTTCAACAAAACTTGGGACAAAACATCTTACAAAATTTATTTTCCCAAGAAATGATTGCATGGATTTTTTGCTATGGAGAAAAGAAATATTTAAGGTGGCTTCAGTTCTTTCAGGTTCTATCATCATACCATATTTATATACAATAAATCCCAATAATATTCCTTCATTGGCTACCAAAACATATTTCTTTGGATCGAGTGAAATGCCATACCTTCTGCATCTATTAAATATCTTTCTCAAATGTGTTATGATCATTTTTTTTTAGAGAATATAGTGACATAATCAAGATATACTACCACAAAGTCATATATTAGTCTTATTAATGTAATGTTCATTTCCCTTTGAAAGTTTTCCCCGACATTTAATAGTCAAAATGGCATTTTATTATAGTCATAGATTCCCCATTTGGTTCAGAACGCAGTTTTCAAATGGTCATAATGAGAAACTAAAAATTGATTGTAACCAAAAAATCCATCTAGTAATGAGAGAATCTCATAACCAAATACATATTGTAGAATTGTTTACATGGGTGGTACAAGGTAATTATCTTTTTCTGAATCCTTTTTCAAGTTTCATAAATAAACGAATAATCTTATGTGCCCATTTATTTTTCTTACGGGAACAAGATTATAAATGCATTGGATGTGTCTAATTGGGAATATTATTCTTGCAGCCAATAGCATATTTAGTTCATCCTTTTCCTAAGGTTCTAGGATTGGATGCATCTTCCTCAATTTTTGTTGAAAAGGTTTTGTTTGAGGTTTCATGGGGATGATATGTTGGATGATATTTGTATCATATGTTTTGAGGTAATCATATGTCTAGGAAAAGATGTCTTTGTATTCTTTAAACAACTTGATTAAGGCTTTATTTTCAGTTGGTGAACGGTTCTTCCCAAGGTTGATATTCTGAGGTCTATTGCTTGTTCCTAGATTTACTACTTCAAAATGCATAGTTGAACTGATAGTTTTTCAGTTTGTTACTTTCTTCAAATTTTCTTGAATATCATAAATATTTTTGAGCCTTATCACATTCTTGGGGATATTATTTATTGGAGTGGTTTTAACACCAACCGTTTGACTTGTTGAATCGAGACAATCATAATTCATGTCTTTGTCATGTTGGCCTTTATCTATGATTGAATCTTTGTAAAAATTTTCAAGATGTAGGAAATTTATGATCTACTCTCTAGTTGGTAATGTTGTCAAGGATTGAAATCTTGTACAACAATTCCACAGAAAACGTATTAGGCATTATTCCTTCTGATGGAATTAACTTAGATGCAACATTAGCTAATAAATCAACATCATAGTTTAAAGAGCAAGGAACGAGATTGATATTAAATGCATGAAAGTGTTTGATCAATTCCCATACCTATTTCTAGTAGTGTTTGAGGTGACTTGAATGGAAATTTATGGTGTTTATTACTTGTATTGTTACAATTCTAGAGTCACCAAATATCTTTATTTTCCTTGCTTTCAAGTCTACTACTTTTCTCAATGCTTGTATAAGAGCTTCATATTCAACATTATTGTTTGTACAATGGAATTCAATTCTGCATGAAATTAAGGTTTTCTAGCCATTAGGATCTATTGTGCATGCACACCAACCTCCCTAATTTATTCTCTTACCTTTCTCTAGGATAAGAAATTGGCCCCCCTACTAATCCTTTCTACTGGAAAACCTCTAATACTCTCTCACTCCACTTGTAAATAAATCAAATCACCTTATTGGTATTCACTAAAACCTTTCAATCCTTCACTCATAAAATTTATTTACTTTCATTTTATTTTATTATGATAATACTAGTGAATTTGTGACGAACTCATCGATACATGAAATACTAGCGAGTTCAAGACAAAATCACTGAAATTGGAAAGGCCACGACACTTAATGTTTTATGAGCTCAAAATTTAGTGTACTAAGGAATTTTCAATAAACTTTGCCGATACATCAATCCCCTTCCATCTAAACTTGTTGATACATCAATGAGGTTCACACTAATTTCATCGACACATAGAACTTTTCCACTGATTACCCTCCTCCTGTATCATTGAAGTTCATAATAACTTATCTGATGCTCTTTCCTCTTATTGGAAATGTTACCACCAACTCTGTCGGTTCCATCCTTCCATATCACAAAATTTTAATACGACTTTTATGATACCATCCTCCACATACTGACACACTTCTTGCAAACTTTGTAGATACCATTATTCTCATCCCAATGGTGTTGCTAACATCTCCACGGTACTGCCTCCCCGTTATCATTGAAGTTAATACTAACTTCAATGATACTAACTTTCTCCATGCCTTCATATTGAGACCTCTCATATTCTCCTCCAACTTAGGTTATTCTCACTATGCCCACCAATCATGTTTCTATTTTTTATTATAATCAATAATTTCATTCATGATTGGATAATCGATGAATAATTTTCTACCTTACCTTATCTACTTCATGTTTCAGTCGTAATTAAGTCTGAATGTGTCACCAACAACTTTCATTGCGCATACCATACGATCTTGTTTACTTTGTGCTTCTTGATTCTATGAACAACCATGATTATGAAAGTGTCATCTATCATCATGTGGGTTAAATGTATCATATATAAGACTTTCATTGGATATGAATTTCATCATAGAATAAAATTAGTCCTCCCAACTCCTAAACAGTGTAAAGTGCTCCAAACGTGAATTGGTTGTTTTTGCGGATTTATCTTTTTGTTTTGTTGACACATTACCTCATATCCAATGGATAAACTAAGATCATATACAACACATATGATATAGGAATTGATAAATCAATTATGGAAAATAATCAACAAGAAGAAGACCCAAACTTTCAATAAAAAATGCCTTTGAGCACAATTTTTCAGTGTTCGTCAAAAAGTACTTTTCATCTATGAAACAAGACAAATGTATGATTGATACAATTGCACCTCCAACACAACTCTTGGAATCAAAATAGGAGTCCCAGAAGTGTGAAAACAATCACCAAGGAGTTCTCACCCAAACCAACCTCATCAATCATGATACTAATAGAATATTTGAATAACATGGCAATCGAGCTCACTAGAAGCATCTCCCCATGCTCTTTGGGTCACAAAAAATGGTACCCCAATAATATGTCGTATTAGCAAGTAATGATCCTTTGAAATCCCCTCCAACGACGTTAGCGTAATTTTTCATTTT
>JASDQU010374979.1:35853-52598 GCA_032191745.1 Picea mariana | reverse complement strand
ATTTCATCATGGGAGGAGCTATCTCAACAACAATGTTCTTCAAATGTATGTAATCATTGAATTTTTATATTATGTACAAATAATTAATTTAACATGAAATATTAATTTTCAAATATTCTCTTACAGAAAAGAAAAAAAAAATGGAACTCATTATGCACATAAAACTAGATGAAACAAAAGAAAAGGGTTGATAGCAAAGTTTATGAGTAATTCGTATTTCCTTATAATAACTTAAGGTATTTTTTTGTATATTTTAAGTTGTTTTACAACAACCATCCTTGAATGTCTTCAAACATGTTCTAACATACAAAGAAGAGCCATTAGAAAAATTGATTGGCATTGGGTTAATTAAGGGTTGTGAGTATATGTTGGCATATCAAATATTAATTGTGGAATTTGTAAGTATAATCTATGTTTTTTTACTTTTATCATTTTATAATTAACGAAACAAAAATAATACTTTATATTAAATCTATCATTTATTATGGGGTATAAAACTTGGAGGAAACAAAGTATGGAACTGAACCAACAAACGAATTATTGAAACAAGGCATGAGATTTTATTTTGAACATATGTGTGATTCATGAGTCAATTCTTGCTTTGCAGGTACGTCGCTTTTCAATTTACATTCATGTATATTATTTATTTCAATTTGTATTATTCTCACCAATGTAGATAGACTCATTACAATTTATTTTTATGTTTGTAGATGGAACTTGAAGAAGATGAAAACAATCGAGGCAAGCAACCAAACATTCATCAAAATAACCCCAAGGCATGGAAGTATCTCGAGCACTAACAACAGTTCCAGTAAAGAATGATGACCAATATATTTGGATATCAATGCAAGCTGCAATTGTATTTTTTGAAATAATTGTTTGTCAAAATCAAACATTTTTGTTTAATGTAATGGAAAAAGTGTCCCAATTTAAAGACAAGGTATTACCAATGAGTGTCCCATTTTTTATGACAAAGACCCTCTTCTTCATATAATAAAATATTTTTTAATTTATTCTATTGTGTTGTCCAATGTCATTGTGAAATTTTACATCATTGATTAAATGTATGGATGACTAAATATGATAATGAAGAGATGCAAAATATGTTTATATAAAAAATTAATCCAAACATCAAATCCAAATTCACTAATCAAAATATAAGATATATGTAAATGTTTTGATAAATAATGGAATTAAAAAATAACAATAATTTCACTATCACAGGTCGATGTTTCTCAGTGTATTTTAATTATTAATCCCATTGGCGCATTTAATATTAAAATGCACCAGTGTGTTTCATAAGAAATGTGAACCAGTGCTTTTATGTAATCCATTAGCACTAGTTTCAATATTTATTTAATACCACAAAATTATATTAAAAAATTGGCCTTCAGGGCATTAAGCATATACGAAGCACCGATCCTTTTGTGTTATTGATAAGCACCAGTGCTTTAGGATTATTAATAAGCATCAGTGCATTTGTTTTATTACTATGCACTGGTTTTATTCTGTTATTGATAAGCACTGACGCTTATTTGTTACTAAAAATCATTGGTGCTTTATATTTGTAATGCATCAAGGTTTTTTTCTAGGTAACGCATCGATGCATATTATTTTATACAACATCGGTGCCTTCTTATTAATAACACACTGGTTCATTCTAAGTATAAAACCATGATGCTTAATTATTTTTAACTCTCCCGATTCTGTTTACTGTTAAAGCCCCAATGCTTATAAGGAAAATGCTCGAGTGCTTAAATATTTATTTCTCCGGTGCTTGCATATTATACTTCCCCGGTGCTTGAATTTAAGTGTGCAACACCAGTGCGGTACGTGTGTGTATGCACCAGTACTTGGTCCTCACAAAACACATTGATTTGTAAACATCCACTAACACCTCTGACTGCCTATATATTTTTAGTTATAATCAAGTTTCATTATAGTATCTGCAAAAACATCCACTATCGAAAAAAAATGTTGTAGCAGAGAGTTTTTTGACAATTTTTGCCAATTTTGTAACACTAGATACCTCCACCAAAAGGTCTTTTCCTTTTAGTGTAAGGTACCATATGTAATATAATATGCATAAAAAAAATTATTCAACATATATATATGGAACAACAAAATATTTAGAAGAGAAACACAATAAATGATACCTTTATTCAAAGAGAAGCAATGTTCACTTGCCTCTTCGAGGGGGAAACCTCCTGCAGAGTAGAGCTCTATTACAATAATTCTCAAGAAAAAGCTTCCCCATGCCTTCTACTCTTATTTATATTAATTCTATCTTAGAAAGAACATTATAGAGGAAAATATTTTTACACGGGAAAGATTCTATTAGGTCTTCTTACATTGGCCTATTCATATTTATTAAATAGGCCTTAATAACTAATGTCAGCCTTTATTACATGGAAAATATATTATTCTACCTATGTGAGGGTTTAGGAATATTAGGGCCCTAATAATATATGTAATATTACCCTAACCCCTCGAAATTAATACTTAGTGAGGAGATCTCATTTGTAGGCATGAGGTAGCATCTCCATTAATGTGATCGAAAGTACACATTGCTCATATCCGTGTATAAGAGGAATAACATTCAATGGTTGGGTATACAAAATTATGAGAGTTTTATTGAAAGAAACTATCATCAGAGAGGGACAAGTATTTTTTGTTCTTTATTCCAATGGAATGGTATCAAAGAATATTCCACTTTTACATAGGGAAATGTAACAAGGAAAATACATTGTAACTTGCTTCAAGATTGACATGCTATTGGAGAGGGAACACATCGGAAGATAAAATGAAGTCCAAAAAATGACTCCAATGGATTACCCTCCGATGGTGATATCAAGGTGGATCGCCATCAGAGAGGGGAATTTATGTTATGTTGAAGCTTTGAGGATAGAGGTGTAGAGGGAATATTCCCTTTATACATTGGGAGAGGTTACAAATAGAAGATGTTACACATTGTGTAAAACTTGGTATTTTATGTGCTATCGGAAAGGGTCGCTATCAGAGAGGAAGCATCATGATACTTTCCTGTTTCGATGAGAAAGGTATCGAGGAATATTCTCATATCGAGAATCATGTTTACACTAAATGATTTAATCATGAGGAGGTTGATGCATGTGGATCAAAAGGATTAATTGACCAATTTGTGCTTGCCAAATACTATAATTAGTTCTATGAGGGATCCACTAATGCGCTAATTCCTTATCACTTAGATGAGATTTATATACCAGTAATCAAACGACACGTAGTCACAGGATGACTGCTCCACGGATTATCGAAAATTTATGCATCAGAGTAAGGTCTATCGGAAAGGGCCTCATCGGAGTCACGTTTATAAGGGTAAAAGGTCTTCCATCGGTAATGATTTTGATAGAAATTTTTTCGATAGTACTATCAGAAAGGTTTTGTCGGAATATAAATTAGAATTATCCATATATGTGTTCCAAGTATAAATTTCTTGATGGGTAATAGCTCGATAACTTTCAGGCATGGTAAAATAAGAAAGGAGATTCCTTGAGGTTCATCATGACCCAAAATTTGGTCTTCTTTGGACAAGGGCCAATTGACAAAAATTAAAAGAGATTAAAGCCTTTGATTTACATAGTTTAATTGCATGGTTAGGAATGAGAGTAAATTAGAAAAATAGTAGTATCCTATGTTAGTAGAAAATCAATTAAGTAGTGATAGAGTACAGTGCCAAATTTTTGATGGGGGGTACCCACTAAAATTCTCTAATTTAGAAAATTTTATTGGGTAGTTGTGGGGGCCACAAAAAATGGAGACTTACTAGGAAGAACCGATTATATCTTCTTTTAGATACACCTTCAGATTATATCCCCTTGTTTCCTTCCATTTGAATCATTTATAGCTCTTCCTGCACTATGGATACCACTTCATTAATATTTTACTAGGATATGATAAAGTAGAAGAGATAAGATGATCTCGTGAATAATTCTAGTGAGATGTAACATATTGGTTCATTGACTTATTTCATACACAAATATATTATGAGAATAAGACACCATAAAGGAGTAATCCCGAATATTTATAGATTGATGAGTGTTCCTCATATCTCTTTTCCCAGCATTGATTCATTATCAGTGAGTGTCCATATCCCCAACGAAGTGTCCTCTGTATCATACAAGCATAGCCCCATTTCTAGTGAGCATCCATAGCCTTGACGTGTTTACTTGTACTTCCCACACCGTTGATAGTGCTTTCAAATTCCTAGTGATTTTTCTTTTTCATTCACTCTTAAATATTTGTAATATATGTATTGTTGTTGCAACATCGATGTATTTAGGAAACAGGGTGATACAAGAGTTTCTTTAATATGTTAGCCTCAGTTAGTTTTTTGTCCTTATGGGTCTATACTGAAAAAAAAATTATGGTATGTCTTTTACATCCATATGAATTGGGAAAATTATCACAAATATTATTCAAAATACATTTTTTATTGTCACCTTTATTTAGCCTTTTGAAAACTAATGAGATCTGTATGAGAGTGATCACACAGCTACAAGACATATGTCATTAGGAGTATGAATATTTAAATAGATAATTTGAGGTTTCTCTTTGAAAAAAATATGAAACAGTCACTCCCCTGTCAGTATAACCATCATGCATGTTTTGTGTACATTGGGTAATGATGCTATCTAGCCTCTTCACTTCTTGATACTTGAAGAGATACTAATACAAGTATCAAGTTTTAATTCTTCTATACATTCCCAATTTCCTTTCGGAAACTATGCATAGGAAATGGAAAATGATAATCAGAGACATTATTTACAGGCAAAGAAAAGACTAAATCAAAAAATAAAAAGAAAGTTGAAAAGAATAAAACTCTATTTAAAAGCATAAGTAAAAATTCGAAAAGGAAGAATGAAAATAATAGAAAACCTAGTATGTAAAAGGCTACATCACACGAGGTGATTATGAGAAGTGTCTTTTGATCATTTGACCATTGAAAGGGAGATCATCCATGTCACCCTCCAAGATCTTGAGTATGAAGGTTCCTGACCCAATATTTTCATGGATTTTCTATGGGCCCAACCAAAAGCCTTAGAACTTAGTGTGCTTTCCTTTCATTTCATTTGTAATATCCCATTTAAGAACTAGATCACCTTCGTAAAAATATTTATATCCCACAGATGACTTGTCAAACCATATTTTAATTAGTTTCTAATGTTTCATTAAGTTATTTTTACACATGTCCCCGAGGTGTAGGACAGAGAGTGACAAAGTGTACTGTTAAGGCACTCTGTGATGTTAAAGTCACTGGTTCGAGTGGGATAAATGGAATAAGATAGAGATTTTAAGGTCATGAAATTTAATAGCCAAAAATACCAATTATGGAATATGCAAATGGAAGACTCTCTATATTAGAAGGATATTTTCCTACCGCTGGGTGTAAAATCAAAGAATCTGGCGAGCATGAAGGACGAAGAATGGGAGACCCTTTATAGAAAGGCAGTGGGAACGATACACATGTGGCTGAAAACATCGTTGGCTTTCAATATTTCAAAATAAATGACAACAAAGGATATGATGAATGCATTGGCTAAACTATATGAAAAACCATCGGCCTCCAATAAGGTATTTCTAATGAAGCGATTATTTAATATGAATATGTCAAAAGGTGGGTTTGTTGCTAACCATTTAAATGAATTTAATATGGTTACTAATCAACTAAGTTATGTAAAAGTGGACTTTGATGATGAGGTTAGGGCTCTTCTAATATTGTTCTCATTGTCATAAATATAGAACATCTTGGTCATGGTTGTAAGTAACTTTTTCTTTGGTTCAAACACTCTAAAATTTAATGATGTTACTGGTGTTATCCTTAGTGCAGAAATGCAATGGAAAAGCACAACTCAGACATCAGATAATGTGTTCACCATGGAGAACAGGGGAAGACAGAATGATAGAGGAAATATCTCATGGAACCACGATAATTCTAGGAAGGGAAGATCCAAATATAGACTAAGAATGATAGAATGTTGGATCTGTGGGAATAAAGGAAATCTGAAGAAAGATTGTAGAACTCCAAAGAAACAAAGAGATGGACAACAAGAGAAAAATAAGGAAGAAAATGAAACAGGTGATCTGTTACAAGATGCTTTGATTCTTTCTTTATATAATATTAATGAATCTTGGGTATTAGATTCAGGGGATGAGTTTCATGCCACACCCCATAGAAAATATTTCCAATATTATGTTTGAGGTGATCTCAGACAGGTTTATTTGGGTGATGATGAACCATGTAAAATTTTTGGAATGGGTAATGTACAAATGAAGAAAAATAATGGAAACAAATGGTTACTAAAAGTGGTGATGCATATACCAAATATGAGAAGAAATATAATTTCAACATGACAGTTGGAAAGTGAAGTTTGTATATCTACATTTATAGATAAGCCATGGAAGGTCACTAAAGGATCATTGGTAATGGAAAAATCAGAGAAGGTAGGTACATTGTATTTATGTACTGATAATGTTGACTCTTCAATCTCTTTAGCTTCTACAGGTGTGGATACAACACTTTGGCATCATAGGCTTGGAAACATGAGAGAGAAGGGGATGTTGATACTTCACAAAAGGAACTTGTTGCCAAATCTTAAACAAAATGATTTGGAATTTTTTGAACACTATGCTTATGGAAAACATAAGAGATTCATACTTCTCAGGGTTGAAAAGGGAAAGAAGAGTGAAAAGTTAGAGCTTGTGCATACATATGTATGGGGACTAGTTCATGTATCATCTCTTAGTGGCTCTCGTTATTATGTTATTTTTATTGATGATGCAACTAGAAAAACTTGGGTTTATTGAATTCGGAAAAAAATATGATGTTTTTGACACTTTTAAGAAATGGAAAGATTTGGTTGAGAATGAGAAAGGAAAAAGGTTGAAGTGTATAAGATGAGGAAATGGAGGTTAATACTACAGAAATAAGTTTCCTTATTATTGTTCATACCATGGGATTTGTAGAGAGAAGACAATTCTAGAAACACCACAAGAAAATTGTGTGTCAAAGAGGATGAACAGGACAATCATGGAACATGCAAGGAGTATGAGATTGCATGCAGGGTTTCCCTTACCGTTTTGGGAAGATGTTGTAGATATTGTTGTTTACTTAATAAACAGAGGGCCTTCAATCTCTTTGGATGGTGGAATTTCAAAGGAGGCATGGACAGGGAAAAAGGTAAACTACTCATTTTTGAAGGCTTTTGTTTGTGAATCATTTGTCCATATTGATAAAGAAAACAAAACAAAGCTTGAGTAAAAATACAAGAAGTGTACCTTTATTGGATATGGTGTTAATGATTTTGGTTATCTCTTACGGGATTATGAAAATAATAAAATCATTAGGAGTGGAGATGTGGTATTCAATGAAAAGGTCATGTAGAAAGATCAGTTGCATGGAAAGAAATAGGAAAAGGAAAACACACAATACGCATTGCTTGATGAAATCAAAGAAAATGAAATTCCAAAGGTACCAAAAAATCAAAATGTACAAAAAAATGAGAAACAGGTACCTAAAACTCCTGCAAGTGTTGTTAGAATATCTACCAGGTTAAGTAGACTTCCTCAATGATATTCTTTTTCATTATATTATTTATTGTTGATTGATTTCAGTGAACCAGAAAGTTATGAATAGGCAATGAAGGTAGACACTAAAAATAAGTGGGAACAAGGAATAAAAGAGGAAATGGAGTGCTTGATAATAACTAGACTTGGGCCTTGGTTCAGTTCCCTGTAGAATAAATGTGTTTATAGGTTGAAGGAAGAAGATGGAAGTAGAAAGAGGTACAAGGATAGACTTGTTGTAGAGGGTTTTTCACATAAAACATGTATAGATTTTGATGAAATATTTTCTCTTATTGTTAAAATGAATTCAATTAGGACTATTTTAAGTCTTGTGGTAGTAGAAGATTTGCATCTTGAACAATTTTATGAAAAAATAGATTTTCTCCATGGGCGTTTGGAGGAAGATATTTATATGCATCATCCACAATGGTATGAGGTCAAATGGAAGGATAATTGGGTATTCATGTTTAAAAAGATATTGTATGTCCTAAAGCAAGCTCCAAGGCAGTGCTATTTGAGATTTGACAGGTTTATAACAAAACAAGATTATAGTAGATATCATTATAATCACTGTGATTACTTTAAGAGGCTGGAAAATGGAAGTTATATTATATTGCTATTGTATGTAGATGACATGCTTATTGCAGGGTCTAACATGCAGGACATAAATTCACTCAAAACAAAATTAGATAATTCATTTGCGATGAAGGATTTGGGTGTTGCAAAGAAAATCCTTGGTATGAGAATAACAAGAGACAAAAAAATTGCAAATTGACATTGTCTCGGTGTGAGTACAGAGAAGGTGTTGGAGTTGTTTAGAATGAAGAATGAAAAACCAATTAGTACACTTTTGGCCATCCATTTCAAAGTAAGCAAGGAAATGTGTCCCAAAAAATAGGAGCAGATAAAATACATGTCCAGGGTCACTTATTTATCAACAATTGGTATCTTGATGTATGTGATGGTGTACACAAGACCATATATTGCATATGTAGTGGGAGTTGTGAGTAGGTATATCAATAATCTAGGTAAAGAACATTGGGAAAAAATAATATGGATTCTTAGGTATTTGAGGGGTACTTATACTCATGCGTTATGTTTTAGCTGTTCAAACATTGTTCTTCAAGGATATATTGATTCAGATATGGCAGGTGATAAAGATAGTAGGAGGAATACCACAGGGTATGTTTTCACTATAGGTGGAAAATCAATAAATTGGATTTCAAAACATAAAAAGGTTGTTTCACTTTCAACAATGGAAGCATAGTGTGTTGTTGTTAGAGAGGATAGTAAAGAGATGATTTGGCTACATATTTTTATGGAGGAATTGGGAAAAAAGCAGGATAATAGTAGGTTGTATTCTAGCAACCAGATTTCCATTCATGTTGAAAATAACTCAACCGTCCGTTCTAAGACTAAAGATATACAACTTAGGTACCATTTCATATGATATGTCTTGGAAGATAGAGAATTGAAGTTGGAAAAGATAAATACTAGCCAGAATCCTGCAGACATGTTAACAAAGGTAGTAACCAAGGAGAATTTGAGTTCCTCCTTAGTTTCAGTTGGTCTTCAAGCATGAAGGTGAAGATGATAAATTTTCCAGGTCCAAGTCAGATCATAGTCTAGTAGGTACAACAATAGCGGAGTTGATGTGATTAGTCTCCAAGTGGGATATTGTTGGTTATGGACCCTTATTATCTTCATGATTCATAAGTTTTTTTTGGATACCCTTTCTTGACGGGGGTGTGGGGGGGATCTCCCCACCACATCTCTCGCCAAGGGGGTCCATGGGAACTATATTATGGCTGTGTATGTGAGTGAATGTTGTATTATGAGAGAGGATATTGTGTGAGAAAGAATAGGAAGTTACAGTAGGAGTGTTGTAGGTTGTATCCCTTCATTTGTTGGATAATAATAATGGAAGGACCTGGAAATTTCTCGGGTGGATGTATCCCACACTGGGTGAACCGGGTATATATGTGTCTCTATTGTATTGTGTATCTTTTGTATTTTATTTCCACATATGTTTTTATTTTATTTATCTACGATCCTCTTTTTTCTAACATGGCATTGTGAAATGCTATGTATTATGGGAAACCAAATCTAGTTGTAATGGATGAATCAAGGAAAGATATCACCTTATTTTTATTCACAACCTTCAGAGGAATTTCTTCAGTCCATCTGGTGAAATAGTTTCTTGCAGTGAGGATGTATTTTTGTAGTTGAGAAGAGTTGGGGTTGATTTTCCCTATCATATCCAAACCCTATTGTTGAAATGGGTGTTCAATTGTAACCGATTGTCGGGGAAAAGAAATATTATTTTCTCTTCTAGTTGATTTCTGGCATTCTTGAAATCTTCTTTCATAGGCACATGAATATATGAATAAAGTAGGACAATAATAACTTGCTTTGAGGATTTATGTGTTGTGGTGTGTCCCCCAAAGTTTCCTCTAGCTATACCATCATGTAGTTCATATAGTACCTTTTGGGCATCATCCTTTTCCAAACATCTTAGGAAAACACCATCATAATTATTTATGAACAATATTCCTTTAGAAAGGTGGTATTGATTTGATTTAAGACTAATATCTCTCTTCTTCTTTGGTTCCATGTATTGTGGAGTTGAACCATGAGTTAATTAATACTTTACTTCATAATACCATGGATCAATGTTGGTAGGGATGTAGAAAAACTATTTCTCCAATAGACTTTGATCTTCATAGAGTTCATGTTCAACTCTTCTATATTCTGCTAATTCAACTTCCATGTTGCAGAGTCCTTGTCCTTTTACAATATTTTAAGGATTTATTTCTAGATCATACTGTTGTAAAGTTGTCATCCAGTTAGCTCTTATATCTCTTAAATCCTTTTGTACCAAAATATTTCTAACATCAAGATAAGGTAATATCACTTTAGTATTGGATTTGGGTAGGTATGTTCTTATATGTTTGACAACTTTAAATATAACATAACATTGTTTATCTATTTTTGGGTACTCTATCTCTTCTCCTTGCAACCCTGAGCTCATAAAGGAAATTTGGAAATCATTTCCTTCGTTATTTTTCTAGGTGAGGACTATTTCATATGAAGTATAAGAAGCAAAGGTATAAAGTATGAAATATTTTCTAAAATAAAGACTCATTAAAGAAGGGGCCTAAGCAATATCTTCCTTGATTTTTAGGAATGATTATTTTTCCTCGGGTCCCCATTTATAATATGCAGTCTTCTATATCATACCCTGAATAGGTTTGACAATTTCAACAAAACTTGGGACAAAATGTCTTACAAAATTTATTTTCCAAAGAAATGATTGCATGGATTTTTTTTCTATGGAGAAAAGAAATATTTGAGGTGGCTTCAGTTCTTTCAGGTTCTATCATCATACCATATTTATATACAATAAATCCCAATAATTTTCCTTCATTGGTTACCAAAACATATTTCTTTGGATCGAGTGAAATGCCATACCTTCTGCATCTATTAAATATCTTTCTCAAATGTGTTATGATCATTTTCTGTTTAGAGAATATAGTGACATAATCAATATATACTACCACAAAGTCATATATTAGTCCTATGAATGTAATGTTCATTTCCCTTTGAAAGTTTCCCCCGACATTTATTAGTCAAAATGGCATTTTATTATAGGCATAGATTCCCCATTTGGTTCAGAACGCATTTTTCAAATGGTCATAATGAGAAACTAAAAATTGATTGTAACCAAAAAATCCATCTAGTAATTAGAGAATCTCATAACCAAAGACATATTGTAGAATTGTTTACATGGGTGGTACAAGGTAATTATCTTTTTCTGAATCCTTTTTCAAGTTTCATAAATAAACACATAGTCTTATGTGCCCATTTATTTTTCTTACAGGAACAAGATTATAAATGCATTGGATGTGTCTAATTGGGAATATTATTCTTGGGCCAATAGCATATTTAGTTCATCCTTTTCCTAAGGTTCTAGGCTTGGATGCATCTTCCTCAATTTTTGTTGAAAAGGTTTTGTTTGAGGCTTCATGGGGATGATACGTTGGATGATATTTGTATCATATGTTTTGAGGTAATCATATGTCTAGGAAAATATGTCTTTGTATTCTTTAAACAACTTGATTAAGGCTTTATTTTCAGTTGGTGAAAGGTTCTTCCCAAGGTTGATATTCTAAGGTCTATTGCTTGTTCCTAGATTTACTGCTTCAAAATGCATAGTTGAACTGATAGTTTATCGGTTTGTTACTTTCTTCAAATTTTCTTGAAGATCATAAATATTTTTGAGCCTTATCACATTCTTGGGGATATTATTTATTGGAGTGGTTTTAACACCAATCGTTTGACTTGTTGAATTGAGACAATCATAATTCATGGCTTTGTCATGTTGGCCTTTATCTATGATTGAATATTTGTAAATTTTTTCAAGATGTAGGAAATTTATGATCTATTGGTCATCATCAAAGACTCTCTAGTTGCTAATGTTGTCAAGGATTGAAATCTTGTACAACAATTCCACAGAAAATGTATTAGGCATTATTCCTTCTGATGGAATTAACTTAGATGCAACATTATCTAATAAATCAGCATCATAGTTTAAAGAGCGAGGAACGAGATTGATATTAAATGCATGAAAGTGTTTGATCAAGTCCCATACCTATTTCCAGTAGTGTTTGAGGTGACTTGAAAGGAAATTTATGGTGTTTATTACTTGTCTTGTTACAATTTTAGAGTCACCAAATATCTTTATTTCCTTGCTTTCAAGTCTACTTCTTTTCTCAATACTTGTATAAGAGCTTCATATTCAACATTATTGTTTGTACAATGGAATTCAATTCTGCATGAAATTAAGGTTTTCTAGCCATTAGGGTCTATTGTGCATGCACACCAACCTCCCTAATTTATTCTCTTACCTTTCTCCAGGATAAGAAATTGCCCCCCCTAGTAAGCCTTTCTACTGGAAAACCTCTAATACTCTCTCACTCCACTTGTAAATAAATCAAATCACCTTATTGGTATTCACTAAAACCTTTCAATCCTTCACTCAGAAAATTTATTTACTTTCATTTTCTTTTATTATGATAATACTGGTGAATTTGTGACGAACTCATCGATACATGAAATACTAACGAGTTCAGGACAAAATCACCGAAATTGGAAAGGCCACAACACTTAATGTTTTATGAGCTCAAAATTCAGTGTACTGAGGAATTTTCAATAAACTTTGCCAATACATCGGTCCCCTTCCATCTAAACTTGTCGATACATTAGTGAGGTTCACACGAATTTCACCGACACAGAACTTTTCCACTGAAATTTTTCCGACCAAATTTGTCGATATCCTCCTCCTGTATTGTTGAAGTTCATAAGAACTTATCTGATACTCTTTCCTCTTATTGGAAAATTTACCACCAACTCTGTCAATTCCCTCCTTCCATATCACAAAATTCTAAAACAACTTTTCTGATACCATCCTCCACATATCGACACACTTCTTGCAAACTTTGTAGATAACATTATTTGCATCCCAATGCTATTGCTAACATCTCCACTATTGGTGAAGTTAATACTAACTTCACTGATACTAACTTTCTCCATGCCTTCATATTGAGACCTCTCATATTCTCCTCCAACTTAGGTTATTGTCACTATACCCACCAATCATGTTTCTATTGTTTATTATAATCAATAATTTCATTCATGATTGGATAACCGATGAATAATTTTCTACCTTACCTTATCTACTTCATGTTTCAGTCGTAATTAAGTCTGATTGTGTCGCCAACAACTTTCATTGCGCATACCATACGATCTTGTTTGCTTTGTGCTTCTTGATTCTATGAACAACCATGATTATGAAAGTGTCATCTATCATCAGGTGGGTTAAATGTAGAATATATAAGACTTGCATTGGATATGAATTTCATCTTAGAAGAAAATTAGTCTTCCCAACTCCTAAACGATGTAAAGTGCTCCAAACGTGAATTGGTTGTTTTTGCGTATTTATATTTTTGTGTTGTTGACACATTACCTCATATACAATGGATAAACTAAGATCATATACAACACATATGATATAGGAACTGGTAAATCAATTATGGCAAAGAATCAACAAGAACAAGACCCAAACTTTCATTAAAAATGCCTTTGAGCACAATTTTTTAGTGTTCGTCAAAATGTACTTTTCATCTACGAAACAAGCCAAATGTATGATTGATAAAATTGCACCTCCAACACAACTCTTGGAATCAAAATATGAGTCCCGGAAGTGTGAAAAAAATCACCAAGGAGTTCTCACCCAAACCAAACTCATCAATCATGATACTAATAGAATATTCAAATAACATGGCAATCAATCTCACTAGAAGCATCTCCCCATGCTCTTCGGGTCACAAAAAATGGTACCCCAATAATACGTTGTATCAGCAAGTAATGATCCTTTGAAATCCCCTCCAACGACGTTAGCATAATTTTTCATTTTTCAATTTATGCCTCCACACAAAGTTCTTTGGTTTAAATGTTTGTGTTATGCAAATTATATTTTTAAATAAAATCAATTTTTATTTAATCTAGATTTGAGTTATTTAAATTTAAAATTCTATTCAACCAAAAAGAAATAATTAAGCGTAAAGGAGTTGGATCCAATGGTGGAATCCGAGGAGTGTTTCAGCGCAGGGAAAGGCTCAATTCCCATGAGGGCTTTACCTGGATCCATGGGGGCACCTTGAGGTAGTGGTCAAACGTGTGGTTGCACCCATAGATACTATATTAAATGGTATAATGACCTGTGTACATGTAAGTGGATCAAATATCATCCCCATGTCCTTCAAATTTTAAGTCCCCATGGTGTATAACAATTGATGAGGGAGTGTGTTGTTAAGGCACTATGTAAATGAATTCATTGGTTTGAAACCTTTGGGGACACCTCAAATCCAACCATGTTAAGGGTTGGTGCAACCCCGACTGGGTGCAATCCCCAGGTGATTTTAATGGATTAGATGCCCCTTGGTAGTGGCATCTTAGCCACAAGCCAATCCCACAAGTCAAGGATATTTAACTAACAAAAAAACAATAATTAAAAAAATGTTGGAAACAATAATTAAAATGCTTTTTTAATGAATGTCAAAGGATATCATAAGGAATGTTTTAAAGCATATGTTAAGAGGGATTTTAACAAGGAAAACAAGTTATGTGTGAAGGGGAGGGCCCATGGACCATGCCCCACCTCCACGTTGTTAGTTTTAAATACACATGAGCTCGTTTAAAAAAATACAAATCATTCAATCCCAAGTCAAACTAAGGAACATGATCTCTAGATAACTTAAGACCAACTACGACAACACAATGAATTTGGAGATATTTCCACTAATTCCATTGTTGAAATGGGAGAGATGCCCACTAACCCATCGATGAACATAGAGGAAAATAAAATATTAGTTTTGGGACACCTATGGATGTTCACAACATGGTCTCTGGTACACCAGGTGAAATTCACAACGCGGTCTATGGTACACCGGGTAAAGTTCATAACCTTAGTTCTGGTACATATGTCAACGTCGATGTGATAAAATTGTTAACTCTATAGACAATCAGCCAGAAATGTAACACCCCATTCATTCTCATCAACAACCCTCACATCTAAGATACAGACTATAAATCCAAAGGTGTGCCAATAGAAATAACCCATGATAAAACAAAAGAAGAAACAAGTTATGACAAGGCTACAAGTAGCATATACCTGCCCCAATGAAAAATTGAGAATGACTTAATGCCTATGAAATTTGAAATATGTTTCTTGTCCTTACCATAGTTATCAAGGAGTTTCCATCTTGCTCAATGCCCTTTTCCGTTTCTACTCATGCTTCTCATTTTGTTGGTCCAATTTTTCCTTTTTATTACAACCGATTCAAATTATAGCTTTGGGTTTGATTTTCCTTGCCCCAAGGCTAGTACCTTCACTTATATAGTTTAGAATGAGAAACCTTGAGAATGAAATGGAAGTCCAATATTTAATGTCTATTATATTATGCTATATTAATCAGTCATGATCTTTTCTTTGGCCACATCCATCCTATGGAAAGAATTATTTTTCCAATAGAAAATTTGCTCAAAATTATATTAAGATTATAATCTCATTTACATCAACAAGTACCATTCAAAAAGGAGTATTTCAAATAGTAGTAACACTATTGTACTACGCCAAAATAACCTATAATACAACTAACTTCTCCCTATACATAGAATTACTATCAATAGAGTGCATCAGAAATCTATTACTGAAATGACCATCAACAAAATAGATAATATCCCCTTTGACAAAATAATATTTGACACAGAAAATCATAAATACTATCCAAAAAAAACCAGAATGTAAATTGAAAATCTCCTCCAATTAGAATATTTTTTTATGAGCAGGTAGGCCAGCCTTTCCATTTTCCCATTAATAGAAAGTTAATCTGCCAGGTAGAAATAGAAAAGCTTTCTTGGAAAGGTGATCCACTTCTTTATTATACTCCCTATATATATGATGATAGCTGATTTATTGGAAGTTTGTCGATAAATCCCTGGTTCTGTGCTTCCAACCTTCGATGTCGATAGCATTTAAATTGCCATTTTTTTTCATCCACTCTATGATCACCTTTGAATCCCCCAAGACCTGTATCTTTGATAATTTCCATAGTTTTTCAAGAGTAAGAGTAACCCATGCCCCCATCAGCTCTGCCTTAGAGTTTGTCCCACTCCCTCCATTAATATGAAATCTATAAGCCTGCTTGTTTGGGGTTTTGATAACTCCCTCGACTCCACATATCGTTCCATCTTGAATGGAAGCCCCATCAAAAAACGTCGTAGCATAGTCTAGAAAAAAACAAGTCAGGTTTCTTCTAAAAGTATCTGATTTTTGTGAGGAGAAAGAAGAGTGCACTCGTATAGTTTTACAGATTACTGCCCACACCGATGGTGATTTGTTCTCGAAAACAACTAGATTCCTTTCATGCCAGATATACCAACATATATGAACAACCAATGTATTTGGGACAGTTCTGTGTTTTTCCTAGGAGTCAAAACAATCATTAAGGGAAGTACCTGTCAATCTATAATTTTTCTTGCACACAAATGATAATCTGTCCCACACCACCTGTGTGAATGAA
>JASDQU010374979.1:22106-35665 GCA_032191745.1 Picea mariana | reverse complement strand
TTTCCATAGTTTATGTTTCTAGCTACTCCAAATAGGTAGATGTTGAGTGGAAATAAGAGATGAGTATAAATTTTTAACAGTTAGTTTACCTGAGGAATCCCCCCCTGCCCAAAGTAGAGAATCAGCTCCCACCGTAAGTGAGACACTCACTTGATTTAGATTATTGTAATATACCTCCCATTCGGATGCTAAACTGCTTGAAAGTCCCAACTCTGTGATGCTTATCCAAGTCTCCGATGATGTTATTGTATCATGTGCCACAACGACTTGAGCCAATACCGTGACTCTTTTGAGAGTTAATTGTGCCAACAACTCTTCCAATATGTAAGACTTGGAACCTAATCCCAGAATTTGATCTCTACCTATATTTATATAGTGTCTCGGTCCTGGATACCAACTAAGACAGTGTAAAATAATATGAACGGATTGAACAAGGCTAGTCCACATCCTTGATGCAACTCTAAATTTATGATTTTCAGCCCGTGCCAATTGATTACCGTAGAATTTTTCAAATATTTGTCTCTTGATACCAAGTGCCAGATTCCCTGCTGAGAGAGAAACCTCCAGAGAGTATTTCCATTTAAATCCTTTTTGAAAAGTAAGAGGTTTATAAATCCCCATCTGCCATTTTTCTTTGGTCTAGAGAGTAGGTCCCATCTTCACAGGTGGAGATGATTAGTATCTTTGTGCCCATTTCAAAGAAAATGGTACATCATTTTCCTTATCTTGATCAGTAACGATCGAGGAATTGATTCCATCGACATCCAATAAACTGGATGGCCTTCCAGGACAGTTTTTACCAAGATATATCTACCACCCAAGGTGAGCCACCGGTTGCACAATAAACTTATCCTTTTAGAAATTTTAGTTATTAACGAGTCCCAGTCTCCCGCATGATACGCGCATGTCTTTAGATAGTATCCCAAGTATTTGAAGCTCGCTGAGAGGTCTATAAAAGTATATGGAAGAAAGCACTTGAATGGATCAAGATTGCTATCAGTAATGCCTACCATTATTTTAGATTCACCTTCGTCATAATAAGCACATCATCAATGAATAGTAAATTAAAAATCTGGTACATTCTAGAAACTTTAATACCCGATAGCTTACCTTCACCTATGGCATTTTTCAAGAGTAGGTTAAGGCCTTCCATGACCAAGATGAATAGAAAAGGCGAAAGTGGGCACCCTTGGCGCGGTCCCCTACAACTTTAAAAAAAATTAGTGGCTTCTCCATTTATCAATACAACAAAGGATGATGAAGTCACACATCCCATGATCCAATTGGTCATCTAGATCTCGAATCCTGTTGTTAGAAGGATAATTATTATGACATTCCAATCGATACAATCATAAGCTTTCCTTAGGTCTAGTTTTAATACCAAATCTTTTAAATTTTTCTTTTTAATACTCTGTAAGATTTTGTGGGCAGTACCAATGGTGTCCTTTATCCTCCTTCCTTGTAGGAATCCCAGCTGCTTAGCCGAAAGGGCAATTGACAGAATTAGTTTGATCTGATTCACAATGATCTTTGAGATCACTTTATAGCACAGATTGCACAAATATATCAGATGGTAATCATTGAAGGTCGTTGGTTTGTTAGCCTTCATAATTAATGTCATAAAGATCGAGTTAAGGATACCAACAATGGAGCCCAACCTTCTCGTTTCTTCCACCATTTCAAGCAAATCCTCCCCGACTATATTAAAAAAGAAAGTGAAAAACTTAGAGGTCAAGCCATCCGGCCCTAGGCTCTTTTATTTTTTGAAATTAAAGAGGATTTTTTAAATTCTTCCATAGTTATTGGTTGATATAAGGTACTCGGTTCATCATCCTTTAACATCCATGGATAATAACTAACAATTTTGACTTGATCTGCGATGTTCCTAGAACCCTGATTTTTGGAAAATCCTTGAAGTGATTGATCATTGCCTCCTTAATAGCTCCTTTCTTAGTAACAATGTTTCCATTACCATCATTGATTTCCCGTATGTGTTTCCTGGCCCTGTTGAAACTAGCATAATTATGGAAAAAAATTGTATTATTGTCCCCACTTGACAGCGAAATAGCTCTGTTGCTAAGTCTCCATATTTCTTTGGTACCTCTAAGAATATAATTTCTTTCAAGTTCTCTCTGTCAAAGGAGATTTCCTTCCTTAATGTTGGATGAATCCTCCATCATATGTAGGATCGATACCTTAATACCTGCTTCAATTTCCTTCAGTTTTTCATTGTTTTTACCCAACTTTTCTTTAAACAATTGTTTTGTGTGTTTCTTTACAACCTTTAATTTCCATACAAGTCTCCTCTAAATTCCTCATTCATAAAGGAACATAGGATCATTCCATATATCATGAACTAAATTGATATAATATTATTCATTCAACCAGTTCGAATTTAATTTGAAGGGAAATGTCTTGTATAATGGTAGAATTTCCAACTATAGGAAAATAGGTGCGTGATCTTAAATGTAGTGAAACTCTACCCATGATATAAAGATGCCAACAGAGAATAATAATTATTCGGATACTAGACACCGGTCCAGTCTTCTCGACACCACTTCACTGCCCTCATGACCATTCTGCCACGTTGATACAAGTTTATCCAGTTTGATATCAATCAACTTACTAACACTCAGTAGATCCTTGAAAAGTTCATCTGATGGTCTATGACGGGCCGCCCCACCCAAGACCTCATTCGAAGCTAAAAAAAAAGTTTAAGTCACCCACTACGATCAAATTCCTAATCGCTTATAATCCATTGTCCGCCACTGATTTCCAGAATTGTAATTGATCTGTATAAGGACCATATATATTTAGCAAAGCTACTTCCCGCATATCCTTTAAGCACCTTCATGTTAACAGAATACTGCCAATACTGAGATACGATACCAGCTCATATACATTTGGATTGCAAGAGACTAGTAAGCCCCCTGAAGTGCCTAATGAATTGACTGCACAAGAAACACACATAGGTCTCAAAGCATGAAAAAAATCTCTAGATTTTTTCATGAAACCAGAGTTTTCTGGAAGAATACAATATCGGGTTTGGACTGATCCAAGAGTCTCCTAACTGAGCCAATTTGAGGGTGCCTCCAATCCCTCTAATGTTCAATGAGAGTAATAACATTAATTTTCCCACGCGAGGGATTTCACTACTCTAAGAGGCCCACTATCCGTGGAGGATGGAGTATTTTCAATATTGTTGGGCATTACAACAACCAGTTTCTTTCAGAACTACGAGTTTTTATTGGTGACAGTTCACTCCCGATTCCCCTTAACCAAGCAAATTATTTCCCGCTCCCCCTAGGGTGAGTCCGAGAAGGGTTTTCTTCTGATCTTGTCACAATATCCATGATTGCCTTTCCTTTGTAAACAGGGAGTTCTGTAGCAGTTTTTTATCCTTAATGAAAGCAATGAGTGAGTCGAGGACTGTACTAAGAGGGGGTTCATCCTCCTCAGTTTCTTTGTAACCCGACCTCACCTCTATATCCATTTCCTTCATAGGTGAAGGCACCAGGTCAAAATGAGTCAGTCGAGGGATAAGGTGAGGAGACGACAGTGAAACATTAGTCATAATAGGAGGAACAATGGGATCATCGGGAGGGTAGGTAGGTAAAACATCATATTCCAAGTCAGACACATTTAGGGATCTTTGTGGGCACTTCGAGACCTTCACCGTAGATTTCTTCAAAATTGTATCTTCACTTATATTCAAGTTCCCAGCGGTTGATGTAAGGATCCACTGAGATTTATGTATAGCATCCATTTCCCACAGAGTAAGCGAGGAGAATAAATTAGGACAAAAGTGTTTTTACTTACCCATTAGTGTCGTCGGACTTTCCTCCTGCAAATCTGTGCCGAAATCATAGTGTAAATCTCTGCCTCCAAGTGAATCCACCTTAGTGACATATTTTAGAGGCTCTCTTTGTAACTGAGAGTCCTCCAACTCCTCTTTCATTAAATTACCTGAACATTCCTGGTGGAGGTGACCAGTACATCGAAAACTGCTGCAATAGAATGGGATTCCAAGAAAATCTAATTTATGCCTGTAATGTTGCCCATGCCACTCAATATCTAGAACCTCTGGGAGTCCTCCATGTATGTCCTTTTCTACGAGGACTCTGCCCATTTTCCTTGAAGAGTTCTCCAAAGTAGCGGAATCAACAGAAATGAACCTCCCCAGCGAGTTTCCTATCGCACACAAGGCCCCTTCATTCCACATATGAATCAGGAGACTAGGCAGGAGAACCCATAGGTGATGAAGTTGAAAATTCTCTGTCACTACCTGTCAAACGCCACCCTCCAACATTTTAACATTAAACTACATCCTCCATTCACCCAAGTTGAATTGAATAAATAGGACGCATCCTCGGGCGACTTACAGAGAAACCCCACCCACCCTTTTGTAAGGTAGAGGATTTCATGGGTATATCCCAGGTAGAAATTCCACTGTTTCTCCAGCCACACTATAAACTTTCCATCACTCAGGTATGAGTAAGCCAGTCTTCCCACTACTCCACAGAGTGCCATCCTACATGCTTCTTCCAATCCCACATCCGCACCTAAAACCATTTTTTTGTCCTTTCTGTTAGTCTTCCACGCTTTCCTCCTGTTACTTGTTGAAGCCGATTCTAAACAGGAGCTTCTAAACCTCTCTGACTGGTCAATACCCTTGATACTCGGGTGAAACACTAGTGATTTTGTTCTGAGATCCTTTGGTTGTGCTAGGCTTCCAATCACAGGGTCGCATGTTGAGTGAGAGTTATAAATAGGTTTCTGGGAGTTTGACGTACCAGGATAGGATGTCATAGCTAAGGATGTAAATCCTGGCTTTGTTGTGAAATCAGTTGTTAAATGTAACAGGTGGTTCTGACCCCCACCGAGAGCATCGACTTTTGTGAATAGTCCCTCATGCTGCCACCCTTCCTCGTCCTCAATGTTCATTAACTCCGAGATGTGTTTTTCTATGTTGTCGAAAGCTGGTAGAGCCATGTGGCCTCCACTATAGGATCACATAACCTTGAGTAGAGAGGTTCAGTCTCCTAGAAGGGTAAAGGGCATGGCCCTTCCCAATAGACTCAAGGGGAGACGTCCTGAAGCAGGAAACTCACACAAACACTAATCATTTATAATAGACATCATAGCTAATAGACAATATTAACAAAGCTTTGGCTTGTGTATGGAAAAGATAGCTCCATTAATTTGATAGAAGAGCTCAAAATTGCTACTAGGCTCAACAGGTAACCCGACTAAATAACTCACTAAACAAAAGGTAAATGATCTGAACTTTGCACATAGAACTAACCACTTAAAGTTCCTCCAAATTCGTTCCTACCCCAAACAGTGGCAGGTTCCACCATTGATGGAGCTTCCCTATCCTCGATATCCCACCCATTTCAAATTTCAAAACCTTCAGCGCTCTCCCATGCGTTCTATGGAAAGAACTTATTAACGCATGTTGTTCATATTTAATAGCCACAATGCTTAAATATCTATGTGCCACCTAATCCTAGTACTATCTAATATTGAAGTTCAATGCTACCAAAACACCTCAAAACATTAAAATCATGTATGTTTCGAGACATTTGTGGGCCCTCCAACAAGGGATTGAATTCAATAGAGAATGAAATTTTAGATAAATATTTTTAAATATTTAAAAAATATATATGTAAAATCCATTTATAATGTAATACTTTATAAAAACTTCACCATTTTTTTGGTAAATCCTCGACTAATAAATGTTCAAAGGACCGAACAATCACTATATATTTGCGGGGAAGGTATCTTGAACAGTGAGCCATGAATTCCAGCGAGTGGGACAATTGTTTGCGGAAATTCCAATGAAATAATTTCATGTCAATATTATTGCAGTGATTTCAAGATAACTAGTAACAACCACTTTATAAAAGTGGTTGATATACGACGATCGATGTCATTAATTTGGAAAGGTGAAAAATGACATTGATTGGCTTATATCAACCACTTTTATAAAGTGGTTGTTGCTAGTTGACGGGCAACATGCCTTCGGAACCACCATTAATATATTAATACATTTAATTAATAGAATAATTTAATATTACATTAAATTAATATATAAATATTAATTTAATATGTAATAATGATGTATAAATTAAAGTATTAATTGATTCACAAATGTATTCAAGTATTAATGTATAAATGTAACATATTAATTGATTGATATATTGACAGTGTAATGTATTAAAGTATTAATTTACATTAGTGTCTAATGTAACATATTAAATGATTGATAAATTAATTATGTAATACATTGATTAATTAACTAATACATTGAAAAGGTAATAATATACTAATAAATTAATACATTAAATATATCAATAAATACATTAAATACAATAAAAAATGATTACTAAAGTATTAGTATATTAGCCAAGTATTAATACACTAATAAAGAAATATTTTATTACATTGATCCATAATGTAACATGATAAACTATTAATACATTAACAATACATTATTACATTGTTGTAATATATAAATTAAAGTATTAATACATTATGCATAATGTAACATATTAAATACTAATACATTAATAATCTAATGTATGAATTAATTAATACATTTTTATCTAATACATTGTTAAAATATTAATACAATAATAAATTAATACCTTCATAACACATTGTTAAAATATTAATACAATAATAAATTAATACCTTCATAATACATTATTAAAATAATAAAACATTAATAAAAAAATATTAAAGTATTAATACATTAATACATTTATTTGAAAATGATTGTGGTTGATTATGGTGGATCATCATCACAGTTTCTTATGGTTATGACTATGAATGATATTGATGTATATTGTAATGTATTAATTTAATTAATTAATAAATTAATACATTTTTAATAAATTCATTACTAAAGTAGTAATACATTTTTAAAGCGGGAGTTGGTTAATTCCTAAAAAGCCATGGGATGAAAGATTGTGTCACCTTTGTGACACTAAGAAGGTTGAATATGAAAAACACTTTCTCTTAGATTGTCCAGCTTATACCCATATTAGATCTCATTTTCAAAATATTTGTCACACTACCAACATTCCTAACCTCTTAATTCAACAAAAGTATGGTGATCTTGGAAAGCTTGTCTTAATTCTTTTCGAGCACAGAAACAAAATTCTAAAGAATTGCAAGTACTCACTTACCCTCTTAAGGTCCGATAAACCAATTCGGTCTTAGTAGAGGTTAATCATCATCATCATATTAATATAATATATAAATTAAAGTATTAATTTACATAAATATATAATATAAAGTATTAATTAATTAATGCATTAATAATGTAATGTATTAACTATGTAATACATTTATACAATATTAATTACAACATTGTTGAAGTATTAATATAATAATAAAATAAAGGATTAATAATACATGGTTAAAGTAATAATAAAAAAATTCATTTCATACATTAATTAAATTAATAAATACATTAGTAAAGTAATAATATATTAATATATAATATAATATAATCAATTATTACTATATTAATAATGCATTAATAAATACATTCTTAAAGTATTAATGCCTTAATAAATACATTACTAAAGTAATAATACATTAATAATATATTATTTAAGTATTAATACAATAATACCTTAATTGAGAATGACTATGGTTGAGTATGGTTGACCATGACCATGGTTTATTTTGGTAGACCTTGGTTGACTTTGGGAAGGAAAGGTTCGCTACGGTTGACCATGGTTGTCCTTCATTATGGTTGAGTGAGGTTGACCATGACCATGGTTGAATATGATTGATCAGAGTTTATTATGGTTGAACATACCCATGGATGAACTCCGTTGATCATGTGTATCTCATTATGGTGGGCCATATTGATTATGTTCACTGTAGTTTACTATGGCCCTACTGCATTACAATGTTGATCATGTTTTTTTCGTCAAATTGTGACATAACTTTTTGTTCATCACATGCCAACATAAGTTTTTGTTCATCACATTCTGAAATCAACTTTTGTTCATCACATGTTGACATAAGGTTTTGTTCATCACATGGTGACATTATCTTTTGTTCGTCACTTGACATTGTAAGGTTATGGTCATCAAATTACGATGAAGGTTTATGTTTCTCACGATATGGAATTGGAATAGGTTTGTCATAATTCGTTAGTGGGTTATGTTCGTCACATTGTGACATTGGAAAATGTTTGTCATGTTTGTACAATGGGTTGTGTACATCAAATTGCAACAATAGGTTGTGTTTGTCCCATTGTGACGTTTGGAAATGTCTATCACATTACATTTTCCCCATTACAACGCCAATTTATGTTCGTTTGATTGTGATGTTCATAATTGTTCATCACATTCACGTGTGTATATGTTCGTCACAATGTGACATCCATATATGTTTGTTTCATTGAAGTGTTACTATGTTTGTAGATTCCATTTTTACTATATGCGATACATTACGATGTTTGGAAATGTTTGTCACATTGGGGCGTATGTATATGTTTGTCACATTGTGATTTTACTATGCATAGTAGATGGAAACATTACTATGTTCGACACATTAGGAAGTTTGGAAACGTTTGTCACATTGTGATGTCCATAAATGTTCGTCACATTGTGACATTATGATGTTTGGTAGATTGAAATTTTACTATGTTCGACACATTGCGATGCTTGCAAGTGTTTGTCACATTGTGACATCCGGATATGTGCATCACATTGCAACGTGAGGAAATATTTTTCATATTGTGATGACAGGGTGATGTGGGACACATTGAGACATGTATTTATGTTCATCACATTGGGACATGTATTTATCTTTGTCACATTGCGACGCTACGATCCACATTGCAATGCCATGCCTATTTTCATCAGTTGTGACATTACTATGTTTCTTAGATTGGAATGTTACTATGTTCATAACACTGGGACATTACTATGTTCGTCATATTGCAACACTATATTTTTAGCGCATTTCAATGTTATGTGTTCATCATAGTGCGACTTTACTATGTTTGGTAGATTTCAATGCTATTATGTTCAACACATTGCGACATTTGGAAATTTTTGTCACATTGCGACGTCAAAATAAGTGTGTCACAATGCAACATCAGGAAATGTTCACCACATTGCGACGATAAGACGATGCTTGGCAAATTGAAAAGTTAATTTGTTCGACACATTGTGATGTTCGTCACATTGCGATGTATATGTTCGTCACATTGTGATTTTACTATGCATGGTAGATGGAAACATTACTATATTTGACAAATTACGACGTTTGGAAATGTTTGTCACATTGTGACATCCGTAAATGTTAGTCACATTGTGACATTACGATGTTTGGTAGATTGCAATTTTACTATGTTCGACACATTGCGATGCTTGCAAGTGTTTATCACATTGTGACGTCCGAATATGTGCGTCACATTGCAATGTGAGGAAATATTTTTCATATTGCCATGAAAAGGTGATGTGGGACACATTGAGAAATGTATTTATGTTCGTCACATTGTGACATGTATTTATGTTTGTCACATTGCAACGATACGATCGACATTGCGACGACATGCTTATTTTCGTCAGATTGTGACGTTACTATGTTTCTTTGATTGTAATGTTACTATGATCATAAAATTGGGACATTACTATGTTTTTCATATTGCAACACTATATTTTTAGCACATTTCGATGTTATGTGTTTGTCACAGTGCGACTTTACTATGTTTGGTAGATTTCAACGTTACTATGTTCAACACATTGCGACATTTGGAATTTTTTGTCATATTGTGATGTTGGAATAAGTGCATCAGAATGCAACATCAGGAAATGTTCACCACATTGTGACGATAAGATGATGTTTGGCAAATTGAAAAGTTAATTTGTTCGACACATTGCAATGTTTGGAATTGTTTGTCACATTACGATCCTCGAATAAGTGCGTGAAATTGCAACATGAGGAAATGTTCATCACATTGTAATGAAAGGACGAAGTGCACTAGAGTGAAATGTATGTTTATGTTACGATGGCATTCCTATGTTGATCACATTACGACGTCAATTAATGTTCATCAAATATCAACATTATTGTGTTCGTTAGATTGCAACATTATTATGTTCGTCATTGTCCAACATTAGTATGTTCGACATAACGCAACATTACTATGTTTGTCACGTTGTGACTTCTTGTTTTTCTCTTCATATTTCAATGTTCGTGGCATGTTCATCACATGAAAAGGCTGGTTTGTGTCCCATACATTGTGAAAAGTAAGCTTCCTTTGTGAAAAAAAGTTCTAACAATGTTTCCTTTTTGAAAAATATAGGAACTTTTAACTCATGCTTTGTGAAAAATATAGGAACCTTGAACTGATGCAATTTATTACATAGAATGAAACTTAGAATCATAATTGTTTTAAGGACATTGATAACATATGATCTTGAACTATAAAATCTATCCCTTTCGAATAATCATATATAAAATTAGAGTATGCATTTATGCATTCCTCTTTTTCGTGTCACAATTTGCAATTGTTAAGAAAGAACAAAGGAATGAGTTAAAAGTAATTATGATTTATAGTAGTAAAATATTTAACTTGAATCCTTTTATGAGTAATTGTGATCAATGTGGTGATATTTTTTTTCTTCGATAAATTCATACAACTAAATTGTTGGGGAAAGTGTTTTTCATCTTCAACTATTTTAGTGTCACAAAGATGACAAATTATTTCATGCCATTGTGTTTTCTTTGTATATATTATTTTATTTTTATATTTTATAATGAAATAAATTTTTCATAGGAAATAAATAATACATTAAATTGAATTAAAATTAAAATTGTTAAATTATTATCATTACATTTTTATTATTAAATTCTTATTATTTAAATTATCTTTAAATTATTATTTCCTTATTATTATAAAATAAACATTAATACAAATAACTTTAACTTTAATATAATCATAACCCTAATTTTAGTGGGAATAACTCTAACCCTAATCTCACTCTAAAGTTGACCCTAATAAATATTAACAATAATTGAAATGTATAACCCTAATTTTAATGATAATAACTCTAACCCTAATCTCACTCTAACTCTAATACTAATAAGTATTAAAAATAATTGAAATGTATAACCCTAATTTTAATGGGAATAACTCTAACCCTAATCTCACTCTAACCCTAACCCTAATAAGTATTAAAAATAATTAAAATGGATAACAACAATGTTAACTTTCCTTTAAATTTTAATGCATTTATACTAAGATTATTTATAATATTTATAATATTGTGAAAAACCTTTCATTTACATGCATAATGCATAAAATGCATTAATAAATACATTACATTATTACCATAAAACACAATACATATTTATAAATACTTGTATTTATATTTATAATATTGGCAAAAACACTATTTGCATGTATACTTTTACAAACACTACTATTATAACCAAAAAAACAAAACATATATTAATTTCAACTCTTAAATTTTAAATAGATAAATTAATAAATTAATAGATAAATGCTAAAATATTACTAAATTATTGATAAATTAATAAATAAATACATTATTAAGAAATTATTAGATTATTAAGAAATTAATGCATTGCTAAAATATTATTACACTAATAAAACAATACATTAACAATACATTATTACATTAAAAACATTAAATGCATTAATAAATACATTACCATAATGTGGATACATTAAAACATTAACAATACATTATTACATTAAAAAAATTAAATGCATTAATAAATAGATTATTATAGTGTGAATACATTAAAACATTAATGATAAAGTATTAATAAATAATATATTAATTAAATTAAAATAAAAAATATTAAATTATTATCATTAAATTATTAGTATTTAAATTTTATTTTTATTATTAAAAAATAAACCTTAATACAAATAAGTTTAACTTTAATATACTCATAACCCCAATTCTAATAAGAATAATCTTAACCCTAACTTTAATACAATCATAACTCTAATTCTAATAAGAATAATTTTAACCCTAATTCTCTTTGATAAACGCATGAAAAATTTCATTAATGGTTAGAAAGTCTTAATTCAAAATTTCAAAATTTCATTAATGGTTGGAAACTCTTAATTCTTTACACGCTCTTAAAATACAAATCTAGTACAATTATTGTTAGAAACTCGTAATTCTTTACTCTTTACCGGCTCTTAAAATACAAGTCCACTACAATTATTAAAATATAATTCTAGTCAATTTATTATTTATTTAGCTTTCTTAAAGTGAAGCTCTCATCCACTCATCCACAGTATAAAAAAAGAATATTAAGAGCCCAAGGTAATGATGTTGAGAACGCTTGGCATTCCCTGGTTAGGTCCGTTTACATAAAGAATATTAAGAGCCCAAGGTAATGATGTTGAGAACACTCGGCATTCCCTGCTTAGGTATGTTCAGAGCATGTTGTCCTAATTGAAAAACCAATCACTTTAAGCAATATGTGCATTAATAAATTCTCCTCACAAATAGAACCACAAAAATAATTCTCAAGTCATCTCATTTGTATTGAAAAGAAAATATCAATTTACATAAGAAATAAGAGGAAGTGTAAATGTAAGTATGAAAGAATATCATTTGGAGTAAATGAAGAACAATTGTCTGGAGAGGTGGTTTGTAAGGTAGATGCATTTATCGGTGGAAGCTCCTCATGCTCTTCAAAAAAGGAAGCTCTTTCACATGAATTATGTTTCCATCTTTGCCAACAAACGGATGCTCTGAAAAATACTTATATGCTTCATCTCTTAAAATTGGGTAAACCAATGGATTTCCAACAAATGATACGGCGTGATAAATAAACAGACTGTTCTCGCAGGCATGTGCGGGCATCGCTACTATCATCGCATTTACCACCATATCTACTAGATGTTAGAAATAGTAATTACTCGCTATACATGCAAGTTTAGTTAACAGTGTTTTCGGCTTTTTTGTTTTTACCAAGTTTCCGCTTTAGTTGAGTTTGCATGCTTTTACGCATGACTGTAAAACCATTGTAAAGATATACATTCTGAGAATAGTCAGACGGCTGGATCAAACCCTTCCATTTCTGCGTGTATATTTCGATTCTTCATGCTCTGCATATTCTTTCATGGTATCAGAGCTCAGGAGAAGGGAGTTGTGCGAAGAGTTTGGTGAGAAAGTTGTCGCCTGCCAAACCGTGTGCGTGAGGGTGCTAGAGCTGTGACTGTCCGTGTCTTTTGTTGTTGGCACGTACAAGAGTTGTTGCCCATCGTTGCTACGTGGATGTTCGTTGTCCTATTTGCATCTTTACTGTCCATCCCTGCGTGGAGCATTTGCAGCGGAAATAGACGACTGGAGCCACGGGAGTGAAAGCCGCGGGAGTGAGGCGCGAACATTGTAGATGTTCACAGGTCTCCCCTCTGCAAGGGTGCGGGGGAATACTACCCGCCCTTCACGCACAGAATTTTTCACAAAATTTCCGCAGCACGCACAGAATTTTTCACAAAATTTCCGCAGCCGGAGTATACGTGGGGTGCGTAC
>JASDQU010374977.1:26830-58457 GCA_032191745.1 Picea mariana | reverse complement strand
GATTTGCCCATAGAGCGTATTTTAAATGTAAATGCCAAGATTTTTTATTTTCATTTAAGACTTTCTTGATTATACTAATCAAACTCTTATTAGAAGATTCTGCTAGACTGTTTCCCTGCGGATAGTATGCTGTGGAATGTCCCAACACAATATTATATTTCTGGCAAAAACTGACCATTGCCATAGACTTGAAAGCCTGTGCATTTTCTGTGACTATCTTTCTAGGACAACCAAATCTTGACAATATATTCTCTTCTAAAAAGTCTATAACTACTGAATCAGTGGCCTTCCTTGTTGGGATAGCTTCCACCCATTTGGTGAAATAGTCTGTAGCGGTCAGAATCCATCTATGTTGGGCACTTGAATGAGGATTTATCTCACCTATGAAGTCAAGTCCCCATTGCTGAAAAATAGCTTATGTCTTGACTGGGACTAATGGCATCGCTGGTAGCTTATGTTTTCCTGTAAAAAATTGGCAAGGGCTGCAAGCTCGTACCTTAGCATTTACATTTGGGAAAAGTTTAGGCCAGTAATAACCAACCCTCAAGATTTTATATGCTGTAGCTCTCCAAGCGTGGTGCCCTCCACAGACTCCTTCATGAAACTGACTTATAACTTCTTCTGTTTCTGATTCTACCAGACAGACTAAAAGGAAACCAAGTGGGTCTTTCCAGTATAATCGTTTCTCAGAAATACAGTATTTAACTTCATGCAGATTTAGTGTTCTAGCTTTGGAAGGTGACAAATCATCTGAACATTTCAAAGTTAATAAGTATTTTACTATGTCCTTATACCAATATGACGAAGTGAATTTGTCCTCGATCTTGTTTTCAACTATTTGGTCATCAAGTTCATTCATATCTATCCATCCTTCTTCCTCTTGAGCACTGTTTATCCCAAGAGATCTGAAATTGGATTCAGCTAATAGTTTAGCTAAACCCTGTCCTTTTACCAATTTAGTCGGTTTAACCTCCAAGTCAAACTCTTGAATTTTTGCAAGCCATCTACCTCTTTTACCATCATTGTCTGCTTGAACCAAGATATCTTTTATAGCACTAGTGGGTACATATGCAATGACTTTTGAATGTAATACATATGTTCTGAAATATTTCAATGCTTTTACCATAGCATAAGCTTGCTTTTCCATTATATTGTATTTAAGTTCAGCATCTCGGAGGTTTTTACTAAAGAAGGCTATGGGTTGCTCGAAACCTTCTTCATTCTTCTGAAGGAGTACAACAGCAAGCGTATGTTCAAAGGCAAATGAAAAAATGAGAAAATATTTAAGATAATCTGGACTCGCTAGTACTGGTGCCTCACTTACAACTTTCTTAATATGGGCAAAGGATGCCATAGCTTCTACCGTCCACTTTACTTCGTTGTTTTTTCTGAGCATATCTATAATCAATTTAACAATTTCAGCGAAGTTAGGAACAAATCTTCTCAAGAAATTTATTTTTCGTAAAAATGATTGAATTTCTTTAACATTCCTAGGAATAGCTAATGTATCTATAGCCTCTACTCTTTTCAGATCAATCCTGATTCCATCTCGGGATACTATATGACCCAATAACTTGCCTTCCTGCATAGTGGAATGAGACTTTTTAGGATTTAAGGATAGACCAAACCTGCGACATTTTTCAAATGTTTGTTTGAGATGAATCATATGGTCTTCATCTGATTTTGAAAAAACAGTGAGATCATCCAGATATATGACTACGAACTTGTCTCGTTCATCGACAAAAGCAATATCCATCGTTCATTGAAAAGTAGCTCCTACATTCATTAGTCCAAATGACATTTTATCATACATAAACGTGCCCCAAGGAGTGGTAAATGCGGTTTTTTCCTTGTCAGATTCACTAACAACAATTTGGTTATAACTTGAAAATCCGTCAATCATGGACATTCTGGTAGCCCCTACTACTTTTTCAAGAATGTGGTCCATTTTAGGTAGAGGATAATTATCTTTAAGAGAAGATTTATTAAGATTCCTGAAATCAACACATACTCTGATTTCCCCATTTTTCTTTCTAACTGGGACTAGATTAGCTACCCAATCAGAATATCTTAGGGGAACAATAATTTTAGCGTCTAGAAGTTTTTTAACTTCTCATTCAATAACAGGTAGTAAGATCAGGTTAAATTGTCGGAGTTTTTGTTTGAAAGGTTTGACACCTCGTTTAAGTGGTATTTTGTGTTCTATCACAGAAGTGTCATATGTTTTCAAATCTTTGTATGACCACACGAACACATCTTTATATTTTTTTAACAACTCCGTGTATTTGTTTTTGTTTTCTATTGACAAAAATTTAGATAATTTAACCATTTTGGGGTTATCTTCGGTTCCTATGTTACAATCTTCAACCTCCTCTGGTTGAGGTTGTAGAGTAATTTTAGAAGGAATGTCATCTTTATTAAAGAGTCTTTCCAAAGGGATTAGACCTTTGGGGATTTGGTTGTTCTTAAGAACAATCATTCGGTGGTTAGCAATTTTATCATGAAGTTCTTTAGAATCTTCCCCTTCTTGCATGATCCAAATAGGATCATTTTGATTCTCCTGATCATTATATGTTTCTGCAAATTCATCTAATGATTCAAGAAATTTTCTAAGCTTCTCATCGTCTTCGAAAACCTGCCAATGTTGTATATTATTAGGTATTGAAGGACGATGTCTCATTTGTATATGATACTTTAAATTAAAAGCAGTCGGGGGTGTAAAATTTGATGCAGCTTTTGCTAAAGCATCAGCCTGTTGATTTTCGGATCTAGGAACGAAATGAAAATTCACAGAAGTAAAGAAATTTTCAATTAAATCCCAGACACAATTTCTGTAAGACCATAATCTAGGATGCTTAGCTTGATATTGCTGATTTACTTGTTTTATGATTAATTCAACATCACCAAAGACTTCAAGATTTTTAATTTTCATCCTTCTAGCAACTTCTAATCCAAGTACTAGAGCTTCATATTCACACACATTATTTGTACAGTCTGTATACCACTAGAGCCTATATGAAAAAGAAATAACAAATTGATCATCGAGAGCGATAAGAAGAGCTCCAGCCCCAGCTCCAAGATGGGAGGATGCACCATCAAAATACATTTTCCATATACCAGTTTTATATACATTTTTCTCTATTTCTTTTATTTCAATTTTTTCTTCTATACATTTATCATCTACCTCTACTTCAAAATAATCATCAAACGATAATATACAGTTTCCTAAATCTTGGTTGGCAATATAAACTGGATGATTGTTAGGATTATTTGGGTCACTTACAGTGAATGCCAACCGAGTCTCCCTGTAAAGATGAGTGAACAGGCCTCCAAAAACAGGGATTGTAGCATATGTCATATCTAACTGGAGGGATCCTCCAAGCTTAGCGCCCCATGATCTAGATAATAGCATTCCATATTTTGGGGGGATATCAACTACTACTACATCCATAAGGATGCTTTAAGAAGGTATCTGGGCCAAATTTACCACTAGGTCTTTAATCATTCCTATGCATTTAACTTTCCTTGAATCGAAAGAATACAAATCACCATAGGGTCTTGTGATTTCGAGACCAATTTTTTCCATTATTTCCTTTGGCATAACATTATGGGAAGCTCCAGAATCCAACATACAGTTATGTAAAAGGTGGTCAAAAAGAGTTAGTGTAATATAAAAAGGAGCCACTGTATCTCTTGCACCTTCGACGTGTGGACCGAAAACTAGGATAGGCTTATCATCTTCCAAGTTAATAGCATCAGCCTAACTTTCATCTTCAGAAAAATTAATCATTTTGGCTATTTGTTTTCGGTATACTGGATTTTTAGCTAATTCGACAAGGGGGATAGGAATTTTAATTTTACTTATTTCGTTTTCCAAGTTAAAGTTTCCCAGAGCCTTGTCATTCTCAATGTTTGGGGCTTCCATACCTTTTTTCTCGGTTTTACGTTGAGATGTAACCTTATTTTCTTTTATCGGAGCTTGTGTATTTATAGGGGATGTTCCTACTGGTTCTAACTGTACAGGGTTATCAGTTGTATTTCTTTTTGCAGACTATTTATCTGCAACTTTTGGATTTACCTCATCAGTATCATTTCTTAACAATCCCTTTTTTGTTTGAACATTAGGGAGATTTTTATTTCTGGGTCTCAGATTGTATTTTCCCTGTAAGTCAGCAATAATATCATCTGCAATGCTTTGATATGTGCAATCATCAGTGACATTATTGTTAACTTTATCTTCTGATTTACTTTCTTTAATCAAAGATGCTTCATAATCCTGTCTAGATAAATAAGGAGACTTATTATCATCACCAAGATTACTAATATCTTCATCCAATTCTTCAAAATCTCCCAAATCTTCCTCTCCAATATAATTTTCACTTTTAAAGGGTGCTTGAATTTTTTGATCTTCATTTTTCATCGTTTTATATGGTCCCTGAGGTTCAGTATTTTTTCGAAAATCTTTTCTGGGAAAATTATCCCTTTTCGTTTTTTCTAATTCCATTTTTGAGATCTTATTTGAAAGTTCTCGAATGACCCTAGCCATCTCTTCTAATTTATCTCCAGAAGATTTTCCTGACCCTGAAGGTCCACCTTGATCTTTGAATTTTTTATTTTCTTTATTTACATTTTCGGTCTTTGCTTTAAGCTTCCCCGATGCCATCATATTGGATTCAATTTCAACTGCATCATCTTGCATTTTAGAGAGATCTAACGATCTCCTTTCTCTCAATAGTAAAGCAAAGTCGGGATCAAAAGCACCAACAAAAGTTACTTTTGCTGCAGGTTGTGAAGGTTTAACTTCAGCTGGAATTTTATTGTATAATTTATTAAACCTTTGAGTGAATTCTAGGACTGACTCTGAGTTTTTCTTTTTTAGGGCTCCAAATTCGGTTAGATAGTAAAGGTGATCCTTCCTTTCACCCCATTGTCTGATGAATGCACTCTCAATCTTTTCATAGGATCTTAATGATCGAGCTGGTAAGGATCGAAACCAAGTTCTCACCTGTCCCTCAAAAGTTTGAACAAGTAATCTAGAATAAACATCCTCATGTTCTATTCCAAGTATATCCGCAAATTGATCGAAAAAGTTTATATGTTCTTGTGCAGTCAAATCACCCTCCCCTGTAAATTTCAGGAGGCTCTTCATATAGTTCTCAGGGAGATCATGAAGAGGAACATGAAGAATGAGGGGAGCATATCTAGCAACCACTTTGGCGAAAATCCCAGGAAGTGGAACCTAACCACCTCCAAGAGCACCACCTCCAGCCCCAGCACCTCCTTGTGCCACCATGGTTAAATTTGGGACTGAAGTTTGGACAATGTGTGGAGAAGATTCTCGAAAAACTGGAGACGAAACTTTGGGAAAAGAGAAAGTATCAAAAGAGGGGGCAAGTGAAGTGATCTTTCAAAAGTTTTCGATGAGTTCGATTGTGTAAAATTAAGTTGATCTGTAGAATAAGTTGATAAAAGGATTTGTTTAATTGATTTTCTTGATTTTATTTTTTTTTCCGGATTAGAGACTGGCGAGGTATGTTTACTATCCGGGTTTTTTCTAGTGTTCTTATGGCTACTAGCCAGTTTATTTAGTGTGGAGTCGCCAAGTGAAAAATAATTTAGCCTTAGAAAGTTTTCTGTTCTTGTTCACTATCAACAACAGAAAAAGTCAATGTCATTCTTCCCAGGGAAATGATTCGTCTCTTCGTTCCCCAGCAATGGCGCCAAAAATATGGTGTTCCTGAGTTTATGTTTTAAGGCTATAAAAAATACCATCAAGGCATCCGAAAATGATTTAAAGGAAAGATTTGGAATTAAGGAATTAAAGAAAGATCAGAGAAGATTCAGTTTCTCAACTGTCTCTGTCTTGCTTCCTGTTGCTCTTGGATGCTAATGTCTCACTCAATAGCAACCCATGATCATTCTAACTCATCCCTATTGGTCGTTGTTTGTAAAATAGTGTTAAATAAACTTAGGGCAATGCTGGTTTGATCCTGAAGGCCCGGTTCTATGTTAGGTTGTCTGCTATTAGGGACAGTCATGGATGATAAAGTTTAAAAGGTTTATAAAATGGGTTTTTAATCAATTGGTTACTTCAGATTTCCAGAGATGAGATCAATGAAAACAATTTTAAAATCTACAACAATAATGCAAAAACACATTCAAGGTCGTTTCCTGGTTTTGTAACAATTTTGAAATTGTAAACAACGAAACACAATATAGAGAAATATAAGTCTTTTATCAAGAAAGAATCTTATATTTCAATTAACGATGATGAAAGAAAAAAAAGATTTCTAACTGAGTTAAATATTAAGGAACAGAAGGTTTTATAGGTCTTAAAATTACTAAAGTAATTTCAGAGGAAAGACTGTAATACGTTCAAAATCCAAACCAATCTGAAATAATAAACAATAATGTATATAGATTCAAATTGATTTACTTGTGAGAAAAACACTTTAAAAGGAAAATTTAACAAAGCATGATAAACAGGGGAAGACACTTAGTTACAAAGTTGCAGGATCCAGAATCTTGTTTGCCATTTATATTCCGATGAACTTCAAAACTGAATTTACAAAAATGGCTATCTCCAAAATTTCTGAAGCCATTGCTCAGCCTTTTGAAACCGTATTTATACATTTCTATCAAAGTTTCTTGTTGGTAACTAACCAACTCCCTAATATTACGGTTACATAAAATAATGTCAACCGTTTACAATTTCTTTCAAAATTCTAATAAATAAAAATATTTAAAAAAGTTTTAAATTTGCGTTAACGAACTTTCTCTCTCTGCTTCAACGCATTGAACACATTTTCCCAAAAAGTTTACTAAGATCCTAGGAGCCTCAGGTATCTCATTAGCTTCAAAAGAGAAAAATCTCCTCTGTAATTCTGGCAATCTAACTTCTATCATACTTTCTGTGAACTTCATTGTTTTCAACTTTAAACTCAAATTAACCATCCACTTATTGATTTCTGTAATGTTGACCAATTTAATATTTGAAATTTCTGCTTTCTTTTCTTCGAGCTCTTCTCTCAACTTCAGTTGATGCCTGGCAATGTTGACTTCACCTAATAACCCAGAACAACCATCTGTCCCGATATTTAATGAATCTTTTTCAAAGAGATTGAAGATTTCTTGACAGTCTTCGCTAACTTCTTTTGTGATTTTTTTATATTCAACGAATTTCGATTCCCAAACTTTTATCATTATATCTCCTTTTACCTGTTCAGAAATAGATAAGTTCTGATCTTTTCCAATTTCATCTTTTAGTGAGGAAGCCACTGCTTTTTGAAAAGTAGTCCTTGCTTCTTTTGCTTCTCTTTCTTTCTGGAACACCTGTTCCATAGACATATTTGATTCCTGAAAATAGTTCTGGATTATTTCCAGATTACAGAATACTTTCTGTTGTTCCTCTTCCATTTTTGCATATATCTCTGATGCTTGCGTCCTGAAATGTTCAATTTCAATCACCTGGTTAGCAATAGAAATAATTTTGTCTTGCAAAAATTTATTTTCTTTGCCCAGCTTTTGAACCTTTTCTTGAGTGACCTGTATCATGTGTTTTGCTTCTTCCAAGTTTTTATTCAACTTTTGGATTTCTTGCATATCTTTGAGTCTAGCTTGTTCTAGACCCTTCTGTATTCCCCAGCCAATATTTCTTTCATTTTCCTTTAATCTGTCTTGCAACTGATTTATTTCTTGATCTTTCTGCTCAAGCATAGTTGTTAGGTTTCCCACAGAATATATATTAGCCCATGCCATAGCACCCATTGTCCCTGCTAACTCTGTAGCGAACTCTCCTTCCTTGAGTTTCTTCCCATCTATGATAACTCTATTCTTCTTAATTGATCTTTCTCCTACAGGATGAATTTCCTGTTTCAAGATAGCTCTTCTTTTTTTGCTGAAAAAATAATCAGATGGGGGGATTTCATCTCTTGAAATTGGTTCCAGATCACTGACATATAGAACTCCTTCCTGAGGGGTTCCGAAAGTAGACTGTAGTGGAGTTAAAGATGTAATGGGGCTACGAAGTTCCTTTGAAACAGTTCCTCTAATCTTTTCTGGAATATCATCCAAAATTATTGGACTTGTTTCCAGTCCTTTTTCTTTCTCTGTCCCTGGTCCTTTTGTCTGATATTCCTCTGTGTTTTGAGGAGGTATTTCATAATCTTTTAACTTATCTTTGTCACTTGACTTATCCTGAGTATCAGTTTCAAACCCTAGAGGGGTTTCTTCCTATTCTGGCAATGAAGTCAATATTTCACCTTATAAAATCTTCGGCAGGCAGCTTCGCCTATGTTTTTGAAAAGATACAAACCCCACCTGTGAGTCAGGTGACAAGGCCTGTACTTTGTTCTGCACTTCCTCATAAGATTTAACATCTTTGAAAATATCATCATAAATTGAAACTTCATGTTCATATGCTTTTAAATTACAGTGTATGTAATGCCGACTAATTATTTGGTAAGGGTCGTGTTTTCTATGCTCGATGTTTACTAATTTAACTTCCTCCAATGACTCGGCCTCTGATTTAGAATGACCTATGTTTAATAAAGTAAATTTCCCGATATGAACAGGGAAAGATGGCCATGCTTTTTTCTGAAGGGCTTTTAATTCTAACCCAATACCACCTTTGGCTAACTGATGAGCCACTTCTCTGCATACTAACCTGTCTGGTAAGAATTTCGGGAGTGTGTGAGACGGAATGGAACAGCCATAGACCCTAACATACGAAAAATTTTCCTCAATAAACTAGTCAACAACCGATTTGAGGCTTTCTGTGACTGCGTTAGAAATGCGAGGGGGTTTTCATCCAAAGAATATTTTGTGCAGAGGGATAATTACATAATAACAAACATCATAAAAAACATCTTTTGCATTTTCTTCCCAGAGAACTGAGTGGTATTTATGAACAGGCTCTGAGCAAGTAACATTCCAACTCCAATTCATTAATGGGAAAGGAGTCATAAAACAAATGGCATCCATAATATATGCAGACATATAAAAAGACATTGGTTGTCCTTTTGACTTGGCCGCTTTGTAATTTACAACCTCTGATGTGAGGTTATCTGACAAAATTTTATGCCAGTTAAAACTACGTCCTTCTAAAACTTCCTCTAGGAAAGGTGTCCAGTCTGCATGAAAGTGACAAGGATCCTTTCTCCCGAAAATTCTACACAACATCATTGCTACATAAACCATATATTCGTTTAAGGAAGCTGTGGCATAAATCCCATGTAAATCATCCCTAAACTTATTTTCATCCCTGGCCCATCCTTTAATCATGTCAGGGTATGTCTGGCCCACTTCAATGCATTCTTTTATTTGAAACTCGGCTAAAAACTCAGAATTAAAGGTGTGTCTATAATTGGGCGAAAGCTTATACATTACTTGAATGTGCTCAGCCCTGAATGAGCCGATGACAGCTCCTTGCTCATTCAGAATGCTTCTTGTCGGGATGTCCACCCTATCCAGAGTCCAGCAGATCATATCGGTATATGTTACCAACCTCGGACGTGCAGCAACCTTATGAAGCTCAGACTCAGCAATGTCTCAAAGATGATTTTCTGAATCAGGGTCTGCATATTTAGGCTCATCCTCTAGCTTTTCGTAAATTCCAGTCCACAATTTGACGGAGTGTACTCCGGATGCAGTAGTATAAGAGATAATATCACCTTCTGGTTGGTCTTCGTTTTTCTTCGGTGCTTTTTTGGGCGCCATAGCTCTGCGTTAAGTTTGAAAACCTGTCACAGAGAGTGGATGACTAAGCACAACTTTAGAATGAAAATACAGACGTTTTGAACGTTTACTTCGAATTAATCATAAAAATATTGATATTTGTACCTCTGTTACGAAGTTAAAGCTCTTAATGCAAAAGATATTTTCGAAGATATGCATTTAATGCCTGTACCTAGGCTTTCTTGGTGTTTTCAAATATAATAGAAACTTACTTAATCGTACAACGAAACCTTATTGAACATCCAAAGAAAGATTAACTTTAAAACCTGTTTAGAAAGATGATTTATTAATGTTAATTATGAGTTAAGTCTGAAAACATAACTTTTCGGAGTTTTGACATTCTTGATGTCGAAAAAATATGTCATCGAAGAAACCCGATTGTCAAAATCGCGAAATAGTGATGTATTAATTTAAATTAAAACATTTTTAGTATGTTAATTAATTGTGATTAGACCTTTTTGGGATTTCGTTAATCGGAAAATCGGGAATCGGGATTTCGGGAAATCTGATGACATGAGTTCGTGCTCTCATGGAATCGCGAAATGGCGATGACTTGTTTCTTTTAAAACATGATTTAATCTTATCTTAATCAACTCATTAATCAAGATTAAGGCTAAAACAGATATAGTTTATTTCAAAGTGAATTGTGAGTCGAGATTTTGGTGATCGGGATTTCGGGAAAAAGGATGACAAGAAACACGCTTCTCATAGAATCGCGAATCCCGAAATCGCGAAATGGCGATATAATTATTTAACTCTTAATCATTCTTAGCGTGGATTAGATTAATTCAAATCTTTACTTAAGGATCAAATGTATCGCGAAATCGGGAAATCGGAAAACACGATGACAAGATTATATGATCTTATAGAACCACGAATCCCGATATCGCGACGTGATTAACTTAACTTTTAAATCATTTTAATTGAGCATTAGGTAATTTATGTTTTAATTAAGTCTTAAAGTATCGGGAAATCGGGGATCAGGGTTTCACAATTCAATTTGCATCAAACATTTGTTTACGCAAAACCCTGAATCCCGATTTTTTTTTAGGTTTAAATTAAAATTCGTAAATTTTAAATTACTGCCCGTTTAAAATATTTTTTTAAAGAGTTTGAAAACTTATATTTGTTTAGATTTTTTCCGTTCATTTTCCAAAAATAAACAATAAAAGGCATCGCAAATTTATAGGTGATGAAATTCTTGTTTTAAGAAGGCCGAAAAATGCCAAGACTTAAAAATTAAAAATCTAGATCTTAAGGATAAAAGATTTCAAGATCTGTTTCAACAAAAACAATATTGTTAGTACTCGTGCACATTTTCAACAGTTTATGAAATGATATCATAATTGTATTTTACGAGCAATTCAATCATTTCCAACCATTATTCATATTAAAATGGAATGAAACTATCATTTATGTACATTCATTATTATCACACCAATATTTTCATAATGCAATCAAACATTACCCATAAATAAAACCAATGTGCTCATACCCATTTCCACATTTACAGAAAGCATCCTTGCAATGAATATGGAATACCATATATCTATGTCACGTATTAAACCATGGTGAGTTGGAAGGTCTATCCAACATATCAACATATTATCCAAACTCTTCCCCATTTACCTATCTAATCATTTGGATACCTTCCTCTCCAACCCATACACAAAACTAGGAATATAATTCTCTTAGTGTTCTCCCATGTCAACAAAGAGGTTCAGTCCAAACATCGGTTATATAGAGGAAACCATTATGCACTTGGGTGGCGCTATAGACTTTCCATTTATAACCACATCATGGCCTCATAGTACATGGCCATTTTTTGTGGTATTCATTGCTACCACATGAGTAATGTCTCCTAACTTAACTTGGTTATGATCTCATAACCAACATAACACAATATAAAATTAAATTTTTACACGAATTCATTCAAGCATCAATAAAACTTGTATATTCAAGCCCCTCTTCCTTTGCACACTAATTCAATATTAAAATTCTATTCAGCGAATTCTTACCTCAATTCCCTTCAACATTTATGAATCATCAACAACCCCAAATGTATACTTGTATGATTTTTATTACATCAATTGATGCTACCGGCTCAACTGATATTTTGTAGAAGCTTACAGGCTCCCTTTATTAACCTCTTGATCAACATCTTACCATCCTCATTTGTATTCACATGGATTGATTTCATATGCAACAACAACATCAACATCTTCAACCATGTTATAAATAAATTCTTAGATACACAATCCATCATTAGTCTTATTCAAATATCACAACATCCTTAATTCATGCATATATATATATTAGATTTAATACTTAATTCATATTGATGTGTGCATATGGACATGCTTGAACATGCTTGTGGCATACTTGTACACTAAGAGTAGTTTGTTGATATGCCACAAGTATGCCACAAGCATGTTCAAGCATGTACATATGCACACATCAATATGAATTAAGTATTAAATCTTATCATTCCCAATTCATGCACATGCATTCTATGGTTATCACATGAATTATGCATCACTTCTATCATGCACTCTAGTGCATATTTATTTCAGATTATTTATTTATTTTGTTGTTGTTGTAGATGGTTGTCCTTGAATCCCTCTAAATCTCTGCAACCCTACGCACTGCCATTTTTCTCATATGTACACCAATGATAATAGAGGAATCTTCCTTGCGTCCACCTTCCTCCCAAGATTTCTGCCATTAACAATTGTTTCAACATGTGTATCCTTCCACACATGCATGTTTTTAGAATGTAATTCAGGATTCTTGGCATAACAATAAGGCCTCTACAGTCCACTTTCTATCTCTCAACAATCATCAAATCATGACTCTAACATTTTAATAGGGTCTTTATATAGTCCCTCCTCATGGGACTATCTCAACATGCAACTCCTTGTTGCACCTGAATATTTTCATCTGTTCACCTACATAAGCTATACACACATGCATATTAATGCACACTTAACATAAATCTTCCTTATGGTGGTATACCATTATTAGCATGAGTATTCAAGGCATAAAAATAAACATGTTTCCCTCTTCCATTATGCACACTAGTGCATATCTTTTTCAATTTTAATTTATTTTTTTGAAACATTGTTGCTCCTTGATGACCTTCTATGCTTGTTGAGCACCTCTAGCCAAACCAAACTCAACTGACTTGAATTTTCAGCCAATATGTTCACAAGTGTTTCCATATCACAATTTTTTCCTTTATGCAAATAATCTTGTTCTGCATACCTACACTTCCCTCAACAACTCTTTTATTCCCCAAACAAATGTATAGGCTTTACCATATTCCTTGTACAATTGAGATAGTTCCTTTTAGGTTCCATCTCTTTTGCATACCATGTCAAGCATAGAACCATTTTATTCCTCATGTGTCTTCTAAATAATTTTTCTCTCTAAAGACCACTTCCATGTTTGTGTTCTTATGGACTTGGCATCCCATTATACCTTTGAGATACACTCAGTTCCCTTGAAATGTACTCAACATTCTATATATGCATAAGTAAGTCTCTTTCATTGTTGTCATAGTTCTTTGAGGGATGCAACATACTCCTAATAGCTTGGAATCCACTTATGATACCTTTTTCCACTTATCTCAACTATTCATGGATTTTGTCCAATTCTAGAATCCAATTAATTTATTTGTTTTTTTTTTAATGGATTACCTCTCATTAGAGTCTAATTGCATCCATCTAGAAAAAATCTACACATTTTCCATATGGAAATATTATTACTATTTATTTATACAAGTAAAATTCTATAGAGGTATTCCAAATTGCTCAATGCACCAAAATGTTTAATCCGTATAGCTTCCCAAAGAAACCAATGCAATTTTTTGAAGAACTATCCCTACCTTTTTCTTCATACATGTAGATTTATCTTGCATATTACACATATATAGATCTCATTCTAAACCTTCTATGTTCCATAAATAACCTTAATATTTTTATAAATTTTCATCTAACCACATTTGTTAGCTAAAAATTATAATTTACAATTTTGGAAACATATGCACCATTTTCCCCTTTAAGGTCAACAATCGTCTTTCTTCTAATTCCTTGTGAGTTTGGGTAACCAATTCACAATTATGGATGGATATATGGATTCTCCTATCCAATATATTTCCAATGACTAATTTATTTCCCAAATCCGAGCTTTGAGCAAAAAGTTATGGTCATCCTAATATTGCTAATTTACCCCTTTTTGTACACTCTCCATTGGTGCAATTTTATTGGAAGGCCAACTTTTGTTTACTATAGAAAAAAATTCATTAGGAAACAAGAAAATTTTTGCATGATACATAGGTAACAATGAATACATGGAATTAGTCACAACTCCTAGATTGTCAATCTGATGCTCTAGTAAAAACTTGCAACAATATGGAAAACGAAAATTGTTGATTTTCACTCCTTTTTTCCAGACAATTTTTAGCCAAAATCACTATCTCCCAATTTTTTCACTTTTGGAAACATTTCATTAAACCAAATTTATCTGGCTTGGTGAGTATACAAAATTTCGAGTAAATAAAATTTTCCATTTTTTCTATCTGGGGACCCTTTTACTCCTCTAAAAATCCCAAAAATCCCCTAAACGTGGTTCGGAATTGTGGATTTTGTTCTATTTCAACATCCCCATTCCAAACCCCTAAGAATTTATTCAATTCCTTCATGGTTTATTTGCATGTCTACTTTTTGGACTCCCTCCAAGAATTTCAGCTTAAATTGGCTTTGTCCATGAACTGAACCCATATATTTAAAAACCATTATTTTGCAATTTATGATAAATACAAGCAAAAATAGGTAGTGGCCTTCTCTATTATTTTTGTAGATCTCATCACTATGGACAAAACCCAGAAGTCTCATGCCAATCTGACTTAATCTACTCCATTTATGGCCAAAATAATAAAATGGCTCCTACGTGGAAATCTACTGACATGACATTGACATGGCTTCAGACACTGGTCGTCGGTCACTGGGGAGTACTTCCAATCACCTAGTTTCTATGTGCCTCCAATCCAGTTTGGTTGATAGACTTTGAACAACGAGCCACCGGACACTAGAGAAATACCTCCCTTTCTCCCCGTGAAACTTCAACTCCTCGCTGGCTCACTGGGCTACTAGGAAATGGTTCCCCCTCTCCTCTCAGAACTTTCGCTAGACTCTGGTTCGGTCCACCAGAACACCAAACCACCAGGACACCAAGAAACTCACACACAATCCTACATCCAATGGACCACCGCCACCAGGCCTCCCTGCACCAACTGCTATCCAACTTCTACCATTCAACTTCAATCCAATTGGGGCCATCATCCCACTGACCTTTCCCGCACCAGATGTTATCCAAATTCTACCAATTGAATATGGTTTGATTCGATCCACTCACACACTAAACATCGAGATACCAACCATAATAACCCGACTCTTTGCATTCCAAATTCACTTTTAGTCTGGTCTACTAGGCCACCGGGACACCGATCACCCCATTCACTTATATCTGTCTCTCTGCCTACCACCGACCACCAACCACCAGGGAGATTACCACCATGCTCCCTTCCATTCCTAGGTGATTTCTGGTTCGATGATGACTTTTCTCGTGGGAGCTTGACAACCAAAAGTTTCATCATGTGTAAGCTCCATAGGGTTCCATGGTTCTCCGTGCTTCACACACAAGTGGCAAAGGGGTCGGTTTTGAATATAATCCGGTTATGAAAACCTTCCCCGATGCAGGTGGATAAAATAAAATGTAGATCACATATCTATCGCTAGGGATCCACGTGGAGGCTTGATTGATGGTTGTTGAGCATTGGAATTTTGGAAGGAATAACTGTCGATTATGATGCCCAAATCGCGAAAAAGAGAGCTCACTGAAAATCCAGGGCCATGAAAGTTAGCTAGAACACAGTTTCCATGGCTAGAAATATAGTGTTAAGCTGCAACTTCTCCCCTCCAATGTTTTCTTATAGTAATTAATCAATTTCGATCAACAACTTCTAGTTAAACTTCCATTTTGTAGCATACCAAGACCAACAAACAATCATTTCATTTTATTCTGTAAACTCAGTCTTAATCCTTGGTTATGAGGAAAAGCCAATGGAACTTTAAGAACAATAGATGTAGCATGTTCTCATAGTGTATTCTCATTTGGCTTTGTAAAATCTCTATATGTGATAAATTTAACTCTCACATTGAAGAAAGAAAAGATAATTTTACTCAAGAACTTTTGTCTTGTAGTAGGCCCTTGAAGGCTAGTGTTGCAAACTTTAGATCTCGTACCACTCTATAATGTACCCAACACCCATGTTGAGTCCCACCACTGCGGAAAATGACTTATCCTACTAAATATGAATTTAAATATGCCCCATACATACAAAAGAAAACTAAGGCACAACGTGCCTATAAAATTTACAAAAAACAACATGTTGATTTACCCATGTAGCTAACAACATATATAAAAACATGAATGCATCTAGTAAGAACACAACAAATACCCAACATTCAAGTAAAACATTTACACAATGAAATACTCATAATCAACACAACATAAACTTATATGTTTATAAATATAATCTAACTGGATGCATACAAAGGATGAACCTCCCAGCCATAATCTATGTTGCTCCAAATATCATAAACATGTCACCCCCAAGCCGAGGCTATGTGTACACAAGGAGATATGTTATTGTTCTTTTCCACTCTCCACACACAACAACCCTAAACCTAGGTTCTACTACTACAACAGTTCCAATCCACCATATCTTTCTCTTCCCCAGAATCTGCACAACCTAAGGAATGTACCCCCTTCACTGCTCATAGTCCCTCAAGATGTACTATTTGTTTATCAGGGATTTCAGTGAACCTGGTTGGCCAAGAATCTCTTAGCTAGGGACTTTAGGAAGTCTTAGTTGTTTCAGGAGTGCCACAACAACCTTCAAAAATCTCTTGATCCATTTCCTCAATAGGAAACAAAATACATGATTACAACTTATTTTACATGCACACAAGCCTCATTTCCAACATAACACATAGCCAATCAATGGCTTCCTTCAAGCATATCATGGCTGGTGAACTTACTAGCACTCAACTCTTCCTTTTCTTCCCAAAATATGCATGTAAAAATTGTCTCTATTCTACATATGAATTTCCTTCCCTTTTCCTTTGCTTTCTTGACTCTCAGTGTTCCCAAAGATGATTGTACTTCAATCCATGCTATGCAATAACTATGGTATGTGACCTATCACACCCACCCACTTACATGAGTTAAATGATTGGATTTGAGAACACTCAATAACAAAATAGAAGTTTTACACAATGATAATAATTTCAGGAATGTGGGTTGGATTAATGCCCATGAATAAAATCCCCCTTGGACCTCTTTCTCTTGTGGAGCAATAGCCCCCCATCGTTTTCATCCCTCTTGTATCACAACCAATGATTACTACTTTTTAATAATTAATTCAATGCACATAATATACAATTTGGCCATTGACCATATTAATCAATACAACCTATTTTCCCCAAACATATCGACTCACCAATGTAATCACATTCATGCAATTACATTATAATTGTGGGGATTAAAACTAGGGATGTTACAAGAGGTCTTAGATAACTCCATAAAGAGTTTCTTCTCCATTGTACTTGCATTATTTCTATACCACAGAAAAGAGAGTAGAGTAGCCTCACCTTTTAGCTGGGTTTTCTCTCGTAAGGGTTTCCCAGAGAAAATATTTTTTTTATTAGGTGGATAGTGTGTGATTGTATTTTACTGTTCTCTCTTTTCCACATTTTTTCTATTTCATTCATAAGTATTAAATAAGTAACAAAATATTTTTGAATCTAAAGAAATTTAACCTTTATAGTGTAGATTTTAGTTTTATTTATCATATATGTTGTGACAAACTATTCCAGTGAAATATCCACGACAATTTACAGATCAACCACCCTCGAACCACAAATATGACCAACAGGTCTTGGCTTGGTTCTTGGCACATATATTATTAGAGCTCCAAAAAACATTGACATGAACCTCATGGTTGAAAATAACATTGCATTTTAGCTCTGGTTTATCGAACTTATTTAAGCAGTGGCATTCACACCACGAATACTAAGAAACATCATGGAGATGTATGAGGACTACCTTCAGTTTGAATTAAATTTCTGTAATGTGTTTATTTACCCATACACAACTCCAAAAGAAAAATATGTTGTTCTTCACTTCTGTATCACCGATGAAGACATCCAACAGGCGGTTTTCGAGTGGCTAGAAAACTTGTGACCTACACTCGAGGATGAATTAGAGAAAAAGGAAACAATAATGAAGAAAAGATAGGAAAATAAGAAAGAAACGAAAACCCAACAAAAAGATAAAGAACAAGTGGGAAAGCAACAAAAGTGAGGAGACACCCCGAGGAAAGGGAAAAATACCCATAGGTCAAAAGACACATGAATATACATATATGGAAGTTGAAAAGGACAAAGGGCCCAAGTAAAAGAAAAAAAAATAACATCTGTGTGTACTCCACCTACAAAGAAATCACAAGCACTGCTCAAACTCAGTCCAAGCCTAGATTTAAGCGAGCAAGCACACACACCAACTCCACCACAAAAATATCACCCCATAATTACCACGGAGGAAGTCCCCTCACAGTCCACCCAAACCACACTGGTTACCTATCAAATAAATAGTAAAGGAACTTCTACACCTATCTTGAGCCTTGTCAAGGAACTCAAGGGGAAGTTGATAATGCAACAAATAATGCAGAGAGAGTCATCGCAAAAATTCAATGCACTTTGTCAACAAATGGCACTTGTTCCCACGACCGAGGCTCTGTTTCCAACACAACATATGATAGACAATACGTCCTTCCCTACATCATCATGTAGTAGTACTTAGTGTAGAGTGTTGCGCTTCAATTCAGTGGAATTTACTACTTGTGATCCATCCAACTCTGAAAAACCTTAGCTTGTATCGTACATCGAGATAGAGTTGGCACAAGTGCCTTCATAGAACCTGCAAACTTATATGGCTACAATTATGAATGAATTGGTGGATAATCACTAGGCATGCAACCAATATTATTCCTGATTGTAGAAATAACATGACCAATAAATTGTCACGCATAGAGAAACCTAGGGAAATCACCACCAAGAAACAGTGGTGTGCCAGGAGATTGAAGCTGCACACCAAGAGATAAAGTCACTTCACACAATGGAAGTCAATGTGCACATATCATTGATCAACACAGTTGATGAGTTTTATTCCCAATTCCCCCACACAAAAAAGGATAATTTGGACCTCCCTGCACCACACAAACTTACTAAAGTAAAGGAGAGAGTCATGTACTTGGAAGCAAAAAACCTCAAGCTTTAGGAAAATCCATTAGCGCAATCCTCCATCGGTGCATGAGGGATTGTAGAAAAAAATTGCACTAGTGGAAGAGGAATTGAAAAAGGGGCAAGTGTACGTTGCATATTTCAAGGGGTGGTCGAATATAGCTTCAATATTTGGACACACCTCCATAATCCTCCCGAAGTTTGCGCTTTGACGATCATATCCACGCAATTGAAGCCCATGTTGCACAAATGCAACAAACTGTGCCCTCCTTTCTACTAGCCAAATGAAAAGAGGCCATGAAAACCATCACCAACAAGCTTAGGGAGGTTGCGTTGGTCTGTAGTGAATAACAAAGGCTCTCAGGCATCATGCTTGATGAAGAGGACAAAGCCCAACTACACTACCATGAACTTTGAGAGGCACAAGTACTGGCATCCCTGATTGTAAAAATGATGGAGCAAGTCAACCTTGCCTCCTTAAAGATCACATCAAATGAGGTCGAATATTTTTGCAAGAAGATTCAGGGGTCTCAAGAAATTTTCGATGAGGTTGATGGTCATTTCAAAGCATTCATCCAGGAACTCATTACAATAATGCCACCAACCTCCTCTATCACACTATAAGTAGTGTCATTGGCTCAAGGATGAGCCAACTAATATTGTTGGGGGCTTGTTGGAACCTAAGGTTTGAAGCCTATGTGTGTACCACAAGTCAACACTATGCATGCACTCAATAATATACACTTCACGATGCCAAGTTTCAGAGTCTACGCCATCCAAGGATTTATTTTGCGTGCCAACCCATTTTTTACTATGCACTCCAAACTGTTTTTACACTGTGCGCCAATCCATTTTGTACTATGCGCAAGTAATTAAAGAAACCACATGCAAGCCAAATTTGAAAGATCTTCAGGAATTATTGTAACTGATTGTGTAACACCCCGACTAATCATGGTTGAGGTTATGGATGAGTTGATAAGTTGTTATGATTTCCATGCTCCATGAAAGATATGGGGGGATGCATACAAATATGTAAGGGTTGGGATTTTGAGTGAATAGAGAGTTCATTGTTGTATAAGAGAGAGACGAGCCAGAGTTTGAGTAATGCTGAGTTTTAGCTCTTATTATGTCCTAGTTTTTGTTATGTATGAGAGATAAAGTAGATCAAGGTCTGAGTGCATGACTCACCTCTATTATTGATTGTTGATGTACCTTGAGCAGGATATGGTTATATTGTATCTTAATGTCTTGAATTAATGGAATGAATGAATAAAGTCTAAGTGTATTTAATATCTGCATATAATGGGTTATGGCTTGATTTTTTGTCTATGTGATATTATTCCGCTCATGATGAATGAGTGGGTGACTAGTTAAGGGAGGTTTCCTGTATTTTTTGTTCCTTCACACCCTGCACAAGACCAATGGTCTCTCTGATTCTCATGGATTTTTGGGTGAGACCTTCTTCAATCCTTGACTGAAGATTGAATATGTCGACTCTTATGGGGTTTTGTTGGTAAAAGATTATCGAATCCTGGGTCTTTAGCCCCTCAGAGAGAAGAAAGAGCCAACAAATCCCTATAGGGAGAGTTTTTCTAGATAGGATTTTGGCCAATGAATTTTGTATTTTGTACCAATTTGACTATTATTTTTAATGTTCTCGGGTAAATTTACGAATTTGGGTGTCTGTTTTCTTTGTTTTTTGAGAAAATAAAATATATTTTCAGAAGTTTTTCAACTTTCAGTAAACAAAAGTATTTATTTTTATTTACAATTTCACTTTACAGTAAAAAAAAAACTTTTCATGAATTTTGTTAGATTTCTATTGATTATTTTTTGAAAATTATTTATTGACATTTGATACATCAATTTAGCGATTGTTTGATAGTATGTTCCTTGAAAATGAAGGCATCGATAATGAGTTATGTTTATTGACAACAATTTACTCATTATTAAACTTTTTTTTTATGAAAAACAAAATATGTTGCAACAATCTATACATAATCTATTAAAGTATGACTATAGTTTTGAAGACAACAAATGAATATTATAATTACTACAATTTTTTGAATTTGACCAATCTAAAAAAGTTGCATATTTTAAACATGTTTAGATTGACACCATGTATCTGCCTTAATTTTTGTTTAAAGTAAAATCTAAAAATACCCTTTTGAAGAGGACAATGAAAGGTTCTGTAATATAATTTTTTCATAATTTTTTACTGTGTATTATTGCAGATATTGATTTTTCATTTTACTGAATCAATATGTCATCTAAAAAAACATGCAAACATGTTTTTAGAAAACTAACTAAAATTGCTAAAAAACAATTAAATTAAATTCAAATTGTATTGAATAAAAATAGATTCAATTATGAAAATGTTGGTGCTTGTTCTAAAACCATATTAACTGTATTTTATATAGTTTGCTCCTTCCGAAGTTGGAGTAAGATGAAGTGACATGGTAATTTTCTAAAAAGTACCATAGTTACAGGTTTTCAACTGAAATAATAGTTCGTCCATAAGTTAGTAACTTTCGGTCGAAAAAACAACAGTTCGGCCGAAAAGTGGAAAATAGAAACATCCATTGATTGGAAAAAAACAAGGGCACGTGATTTTTCGACACAGAACGCAATGTTTGGGCATGAAAACATATAAATTGTTTCAGCCGAAATCTTATTATCACATTTGTGCACACATTCACTCTGCATTTTTACTATTTTGACTTTCTTGGGCAAATTTTTCGCTAATGTTTCTTTTTTTGGAGCAATATTTTAGCTATTTTTGGGGGATACATTTTCTAAATTGAAGATTTTCTTCAACAATTTTCTTGTAAGTGGAGGTTTTCTTCAACAATTTTCTTGTAAATGAATTTTTTTCAAGGTAAGTTTTCTCAAACAATTCCTTTCAAAGTCTATAATATTTTAGAATACATTTTGTCATAAGGAATTTTTTCTCGAGCAATTTTTTTCAAAATCAATTTTTTTAAACTTTTTTTTAACATCAGTTTTTTTATCCAAAATTTCTTTTAAAGCAACTTGGTTTATTGAGCAATTTTTTCCAAGTTATTTAAGATATAATTTTTTAAAAACGTTTACATATTTAATAACCATGGGCAACAAAAGGGAGCGAAAGACAAAATATGATCGCACTCGGGATCATACTTGTCGTATAGAATAGTCAAAAGAGAACTATTGAATAAACAAACAACAACATGCAAATATTGAAGGAACAAGTGATGATAATGTAATTAGAGATATTCATCTTGATGTTAAACAAGAAGAAATTGAACCAGATATGCATACATATTATAGATAATGCTTAGAATTCAAAAAAATATTGTCTAATATAATTGATTATAAGTTGGAATTTATAATTTGCAAAAAACATAAATAGATTTGTCTCATAACATTGATGAATTCGTTGAAGCCGAAAATGAAGTAGAAGTCCACCCACCTACAGGTATGTGTGTGTGTGTGTATAAAATACAAGATTTCAACATTTGTAGATTTTAATTAATTTATGATCAAGCTCGTTTAGTTTTCTAGTGAATCTACTTTAAATAAATGTGTATTTTTTATACAACATTTATTTGAAATTTTTATGTTTACAACTTAGAAAATTGAATCTAGATGTTAATTTCAAGTGTTTTTAAATTTAATATATTGAATTTATGTTTTTAAATTATATTGAAATTTATGCTAGTGATATCAACATTGATGATGAAATGTTAGAAAATGTTGACATTGACAAATTTGGGGACAAAAAAACTAACCATTATATACAATATCGTGTTGAAAAGATTTATGATAAATATTTCAAAGATGAATCAATAGCAACAAAAGCTCAAATTCTAAGAGGTTTGATAAGGTCGAAAAAGTTAAAAGAAACTACATCATTATTGGGTATTCAAAAAATGACAAAAGATAGAAAGGTGAAACAAAGTGTCTTGGAAAATATAACATATCCATTAAAATATTTTGGAAATTCTAGAAGAAAAGATGTCATTGGTGTACGTAGAGTAATACAAACAACAAGTATTTTGTCTACCAATTTAAAAGATGTTTGACACAACAAATGGCATAAGTGATAGGAAGCTCAATAAAAACACTATACAAATATAAAAAGCTTTTGATTACAAATATATGAAAATGATGAACTTTCTTATTGGACAATTATTTGCAGATACCCTTGCGACGATAGACTGGCAAAAGATGATAAAACTAAGGCCCATGAATATTGGTTGGAAAATTCTTGTGTTTCACCAAAAGGAAGGGATGTGTTGCAATGAAGAATAACACCAAGACAATATGAAGAGCATCCAAAATATATATTGGAAATGACACAAATATAATTGTTAATAAATTAAAAAAGAAATATAGTCAAGTTAAAATTTCCATCAATACATTTGTGCAACAAAAACCTTGGTATGCTAAACCCATCACTATTCATGACACTTGTTTTTATCATTATCATGTGGAGTTTGAGTTATATTACAACACTTTTCTTGATTTTGGTAAAATGTTTTGGGAAAGTCCACCTTCCCATGTCTTACATCTAATATGTTGGTTTCAATTATGAATGAACTTGTATGCAATTATTTTGAGTTAGAAATAGAGATATATACTATAATTTAATTTATTTGTAAATGGAAATGTTTTATAAAGGAACAAAAATAGAAAACTAGAGTACGATGCTTACAATTATCTCACCATCCCTTCGACTCCACAAGCTAGTATCTGTGAACAATTTGAGATTATATAGACTATACTTATAACCACATATAAAGTTCACAATGCCATCTCCCCTTCCCCCTTCTCTATCTCTTGAGCCCTCCATCCCTCTCTCTATTGATCCCTTCCTCTCTCGCTCTGTGTACCACTATAAGAATATGACATAATGCAATGCAACCTAGATAAGACAATCCCTTACCCACCTAGTAAATCTAATAAAATTTCTAGTGCATTGTGAAACAAAATAGTTCCATTGAAAGAAATAACTAACACTAATACCTCACAAACATAGAGCTCCAATTCTCCATAGGACAATGCAAAAAAATCATATCTTCCTTTGACAGATACGACTCTAGAGACAATTCCCATTGAAGTTCCCATGAGTTAGTAAGTAGTTGTAAACATAAACATTTCAACATATCTTACCTAGTAAGACACCTGGAAGAATATGATTAGGGATCCAAATAAGTTCTTTCACTTCTAGAAGTGGCACGAAGCAGTAACACACACCTGATATTTAACTCCAATATTCTTTAATCATTAAACTCTTATTAAAATGTTTCTATCATGAGTCATAAAGGGAGGTGTACATAGAAAGCTATAAATCCTTTGTCTCCATATCCCTTTCCTTTTTCCTCTATCTACATTTCCCTTTCCTATGTCCTTTGTCTCTATTTCCCTACCCCTTTCCTCTATTATACAATGGGTATTTATCTACTAAAAATATCACTGTAAGTTAGCTAGGTTCATCAAACGAGAAAAATAATTGGGGGAATAATTATGTGCTTATTTTATGTGTTTCATTCTACAATTCCAGGTAATCATTTATTTAAAGTTTACTTTTATTTTAAGCAAACAATTGGATAACTAGTGTTTTATTATTAATTTTTTTTTTATTTTCTTTTAACTTGTATGTAGTAGTTGACTTTGCACAACTATTTCATTAAATTAGGAGAACCATGTATCTAGACATTTTTTCCTTAAAGAGATTGAGATGTTCATTCTTAGATTGTAGAAAATCAATTGGATTGATTGATTAATCAATTAATTTGATTACATAATTACTTAGTTCTTCCAATTATAAAATATGCAATACATGTAATATCTAAAAGTTTATTTATTCATTGTTTTCACTATAATAAATTTATATTCATTGTTTTTGGGATGAATGTGAGCCCAATTTACATCATTTATCCTTATTAACTTCTAAAAATGATTTTTAATTTAGAAAAACTACAACACACATATATGATTTATTTATCTTATCCTTATAACAAGATTTTTATTTTTTATTTTTAAGGAAACTTGAATTTCTATATTTTGTAAGATCAAACCTTCTACAATTAGAGAAAATCTATTTTTAATTAAATTTGAGATTGTTAAAATTATAAATAATACAATAAATATCATTTCCAGACCATGGCTAAACCATATTCAATTATCATTATGCACACAAAAGCCAATGACCAAAGTTGACATGAAACAACTCCAATCCTCTATGTTTATTTAAATGCTTGCTATAATTTGTAGAATGTGTTCGAATGGATACTATGTATCTTGTATCATATTTTATTACAAATATAATTTCCATCTAATATCATGAAATTTAATTTTTGAATGATAAGAGGGATGTTGCCATTGTGACGTTGTTATAATATACTTTGAAAGTATCGAATTTATAACCAATTCCATAGATTACCATTTTGATCCCATCTTTCCATGGTATATCTAGAATTGTAATAGCCAATCTAAAGATAAGATTACCATTTTGATCCCATCTTTCCATGGTATATCTAAAATTGTAATAGCCAACCTAAAGATAAGATTATCATTTTGATCCCATCTTTCCATGGTATATCTAGAACTGTAATAGCCAACCTAAAGATAAGATTATCATTTTGATCCCATCTTTCCATGGTATATCTAGAATTGTAATAGCCAACCTAAAGATAATTTTTTTTCAAATATTAATCTGATACCAAAAATCACAGTTCTTTTCTTTTTCTTACTTTGGTCCATTTTCTATAACTATTTTTGTATCTATGGATCATCTAAATTTTTTATATGGCCTCGATATTATATTGTGCTATGCAAATTCTTTATTATAATGACCAAAATCACATTCATTTTAAAGGGCTCAGAAACAATCTGTCATCCCATATCATAATTTCCCCTAAATGCTCCTTAAATATTTTATTGTCCCTCAATTATCACCTATATTGTCAACCAATTTATTTATTTATTGATCATTTTACCAATAATGACCTAAATGTGTCCTCAATATTGCACTTTTTGCAACTGCCACATATCTTCTTTATATAAACCCCAAAGTTTGTTTCGATGTTTCACCTAGTGGCACAATGTACACTTTCATCCTCTTGTACATTACATACCATTCCTTTGGAAATGTGTGTTCTTGTTTCTATATAATCTTATGTTAGAGAAACCCTTTCATATATGAATTTTTTCCTACCACGAGGTATATAATGGGACGATCATCCTTGTTGGATCTCATCTCCATTGTGCATTTCAAGTTTCAAGTTTAAGAGTAGAGTTAACATATGATTAAGGGAAAAGGTGAACATAGTGCATTTCAAGTTTCAATTTTAAGAGCATAGTTAGCATTTGATTAAGGGAAAAGGTGAACATATAAAGGAAAGAAACAATCATACTAATAATAGATTCATCTAGTTGTAGCAATATTAAAACAAAAAACTTTATAATGATATTTCAATATTAAAAAATTACAACAGTTCCATAGAATATTACATTTAACAATTTCAACTTTCTTATAATCCAAAGACAGAAAAACATAGTTGAAATAATAAAAAGTAGTCCATAATCATCGAAAAATAGGATGAAAATAGTCCACAACTTGTCCATCTTTTATCTCTTGCATATGCCACAAACCATATTCCATATGTGAACTTGCCTTTGAAAAAACAATTGCATCTTCATTTATTTCCCTATATATATGATGAAAAGAGATAACATTAAATTAGATGATTCATTTTATAGGTTAAAATTTTTATAATTTCAAATATCAACAAACTTGCAAAATAAAATTTCACAATTCAATATAACAAAAACTCACCATGAAAATATGAAATCTTTGGTATGTGATGTCATCCTCTTGGACTCAAACCTATCTATAATGTCTCCCTACAAAAATGGAATGTCATCCTCCTGGACCTAAAACTCTCTAAATTCATGCCTACAAAAGTTGCAAGCAATCAATATGGATTAACGAATTAACAACTTACTAGAAATATTATTGTTTTTCATTCCTGATGTTGTTACATACAATACTACACATTCAGTATACAAAATTATATACAAGTTATATCACAAAGTGACCATTGTTAAACAAGATCCATCATAGCTATAAATATTATTTTAAGAAGATTAAAAAACATTTTGGATCCTTCTTCTTTTCACTACAAATTCTAATATGAAGTATTATATTTACAATACAATTACCCCATCAAATGATGCCAAGGAGTTGATAAACATTAGAAAATATGGGGTTGATATGTAAGACTTGAATTTATTTATAAGACACTAGTTCACAATCTCTAGCAAAAACTGGTCATTTACATCATGGATTTTCAAATGCAAAAGCCAAAATATGGAATTTCATTGCTACGCAAATTGCAATTCATTTGTTTTTTTATGAAAAAATATACTTTTCAAAATGGATCTGTAATAACTTCATTAGAAAGTAGTTGGTTTATAATATCATACATTGCCTCTATTTTTCCATTTCTAGATTTCTATGTTTTTGCAATGTAGAAAGTTGGCACAACATAGACATTGAAGTTCATATAAATGTAAAAAACCTAAATAATATCCCTATTAAAACTTGTTATGCATTTTTCTACAAAATTGTCATCAATCAATCGACTCCTAAACAACAAATAAATTAATAGTAATGAATCTCATAGAATGAGTTCACTTTTGAGTTCACTTTTGTTGAAGCGTTTCCTTTAAATAAGGTTTCTATTTTCATAAATATCATAATGCCACTTGATCCTACAAACCCAAAAATAATGATGGAAATGGAATTTACACACCACGTGGACTGATGTGAGAAGATAGCCATATTACCTATGTATAGCATATCCGATATAAAGCCCAAGAATATTCTGTTGCAGCAAGTCAAAATGGATTTGTTCAAGAGTGTGATGTTGTTGCATTATAAGTTATAACCCAAACTGTCTTGTATGATTTTAGTTTTAAGCACAAGTGTTTCCTTTTATAATGCAAGCTACTAGATCACCTTTTTTACTCTCAGGAGTTATGTGGACGTATGGAATCCCACAACCATGTGGTATATGTACTTATTGCTCCAACAATGACCTATATGATTTGTACCAACAGAAAAAAAGGTCTCAATTGAGAACCTTAGGTAGTGTTTTGAATGAACTGTCTAACCTAGTTTGGGGATACCATAAAAAGATTTGGAACACACAAGTACAAAATGATAAACACAAGTTTTACAAAATGTTGTTTACTTGGAATTGGAGTCCGCTGATCAATCAAATAAAAGTCCCCAACCAAAAAACCACCTACCAACCAGTACTCATCAATATTGCTTTAAAAAACACTTGAGAGATTCTCTCCATCCATCATGCATGGGAAAGAGACCTTAAAAGTTCCCTCACTCAGAACTCTGAGATAAATCTATAGTCTACAACAATTCTCTGGTCCCAAAATCCAAGCTTAAAAAAGGAATAAGAATTTTATTCTTTGTCAAGTCCCATAGGGAATTGATCCCATAATAAACCTCACCTAAATCCAAAAGAAAATACATTAAAATCATTGCCTCAAATTTTATAGCAGAATGAAAAATCGAATCCAACTTCATATATGGGTAATTTGATATTTTAAAACACATTAAAATCATTGCAAGCATTGCCTCAAATTTTACAGTAGAGTGGAAAATCGAACCCAAATTCATTTATGGGAAAGTAGATGTCAACTAGAGGCCAAAGATTAATTTAAATAAAAATATATATTTCCTTTTATGTTTGAAGCACATAACAAAAATCAAATCAATATTAAATATTATTTATCCTTCCATAAACAAATGAGCCAAACTTTCATTTGAGTGTGCACAAAAGAAAATTGATGTATGGAAATATGAATACAATAAAAGGAATATGAAGTAAGAAATTTTGGGGATTAAAGCACAACAACTATAGTCAATCACTCAATTAAGGTCCAAAATACACTAAAAGAGTTCACAGAAACAATGATTCTATCAAATCATTCAAACAATTGAACCCATAAGCAATGCAACTCAATTTGGAAAATAGATCAAAATCATTGAAAGCAATGCCTCAAATTTTATAGGTCAATGGAAAATTGAACCAAATTGAAATGAGCAAGTCGATATCACTTAGAGAAGAAAAGATGATTCCAGAAAAAAAGTTATCACCATTTACGCATGCATTACACAAAGAGGAATGGAAGAATAAACATAATCAAATGGACCAAACTTGCAGTATTTATAAACATTGAAGATTTTGGGATGTATTACACTATAATACCAAGTATAAACGAACCATGAATGGAAATAATGAAAAAAAATACAAGCCCTAAGTAAGCAATTGTTCCATGCATATGAAAACCACCAAAACAATTGTTGATTCAAAAAGGACATGTGTTTTTGGAATACAAGTGAACAAGTTCAATGCAAAACAAAACCAATTTCCCACACCATTTACACCACCCACAAGACAAATTTGAGTTGAAATTTTTTCCAATGCATTGTCAAGTTCAACATAACTAGGATGACATGATTTTAAATGAGCAAGTAGCGGAAACAATAATCATACAATGCCATGAGGATTTAAATAAGCAAAAACCTTATAATTCACTTTAGATCATGTAACAAAATGAAAAGGTTAACAGGGGACTAAGACCTTCAACTATAGCTTTACAATAGTAAATAATGTTATCAATTGGACAAACATAAATATTAGATAAGATGTGGATAAAAGGTTAAAAACCTACCTATATGGAACCCAAGGATACTAAGAACCAACACACAATGAAATCAATGCATAGGGTACATACAAGGTTAAAAACCAGTAGAGTAGATGGACCAACAAATCCCAAGAACACAAACGATCTCACATCCTCATAATGTCACTTTGGTTTCTCCCTCACCACAATCACCATAACAGCTAGGAAAAAAATGCAAAACGAAGACAACAACTCAAATGAACTAGTGGCAACAACCACAAATTGCAATCTCATGAGAGAGATGGAGAACCCCCCACCCCTATATTCACTCTTGCCACCAACTCCAAACCACTACATTCACCACCGATATGTCACAAGGGACATTTGCAATGTATGTAGGGCACCAGATAACTCTAACAATCTATTGTCCAAAATAAAACTCTAGCACTCTAGTTTGGGAAATGGAAATTTGAAATTCTAAAATATTATTGCACACGGAGATAACCACACTATTTACTAATAGTAAATGATATACTATGGTTTTAGATATAGGATACTTCATGAATTTGGCTCAAACTACTATATAGTTGTTGTGATTATTAAGGGGGAAGTTGTAGTCAAAGGGGGAGTATCATGAAGGTTTCCAAAGCTAGAGTTAGGGACTTTAAGTGAAAAGAGGCCTTGTTTGGGGAAGTGGTCGACCCTTAGGTTAAGATGGTAGAAATTTGATGGAAAAAGTGGAGAATACAAAATAAGTAGAAACAAACACAAGTTTTATGATGGAGTTTAGAGTTGTATTTTTCCAGCCAAGTACTGAGTTTTTTAGTCAACAATATTAAAGCAACCTAAAGGGCTTGAAGCAAGCCAATCTAAGGCATATATGCCTTCTGTACCTTCCAAAATTTCATTGGTTACATCATAGATACATGTTAATATGGGAATGATTGCCTTCGCTACCCTTTATAAATCTATCCTTCTATGGGATTTCAATATTCAAATAGATAGCAAGAAAGGAAACTCATAAAAATTACTAGTAATTTTACAAACAATTTACCCAAACAATTACTCATAGCAAACAAATAATGTACTAATAAACAAATATCCATTAAAATAATGTAATGTGTTGAAAGGTAAAATATTTGAAAAGACTATTTGATGACACATTAAGTACAAAAATGAATAAAATTCCAAAAATTGTATATCCATTAAGTACAAAAATGATTAAGTAATCATATGATAAATCTTTCATAAAAACAAACTAGAACTTACAAATGCAATATGTATGATCCACAAATTGTCATATACGGCCATGCATTCTCCACCACTCTCTCCTCTGATCAAGTTATCCTCCACCACTCTCTACTCCAAATTGGCCTATAACACATTTAAAATGCATTTTAGAGACATACGTGTAAGTACTTATCTTTTTTTTTTTTTTTCTAGTTTGTCTGTGACTTGCGGAAGTAGCCTGTGGCTTGAGAAACCATGACTTAGGGGCTGCTAAGCTGTCAAAATCACCCGAGGATCACACCCAGCCTAAGCCACACCAACCCTTAACATGGTTATATTTTTTGTCCCCGCAAGTTTTAAACCGATGACTTTAACATCACAGATTTCCTTAAAAACACACTCCGTCACCGAATGACCTACACCTCGGGGCGTAAGTACTTATCTTGAAAAAAAATGATAATTACAATTAAATTATGATGCATCTAATCATAGTTAGAAACTTTCAACCACGATTGATACATGTGAATTGCCAATTGGAACATCTTCCAAGATGGAAAAAGGTCGCGTCATGCTAAAGGTCACCTCCAATTTCCCCTAAT
>JASDQU010374976.1:47606-59501 GCA_032191745.1 Picea mariana | reverse complement strand
GAATACTATTTGTAAATATGGAACACATTTTGCTTCTGTTAAAAAAAACCCACAGATTTGTGAAAGGGCTGGAAAATACACATTGGGTTTGTTACCTAGTCTGTTTGTGAACGCCATATTGAATCCTTTGGCCAGGTTCCTGCAAATGCAGAGCATTGTATGGCTAGAGGTCTGCTCTTCTACTATTGTTATTACATTTCACCTCTTAGCGTGTTGGGTAACAATATACAAGCTAGGATCGGGATTTATTGGTGCAACTATATCCACCAGTGTCAACGTTTGGGTGAATGTTGGGATACTGGTGCTGTATATTGAATTCAGTGGCGTATGCAAAAATACATGGCTGGGATTCTAAAAGAATTGTATTCATGGGATCAAGCACTTTCTCAAACTTTCAATCCCTTCTTATGTTATGGTTTCTTGCTCCACCCTAATTACAATATATATTTAAGGAATAAAATGATTGTTCATGTTTCCAAAAGTGATGATAAATTACAGTGCAACCCAATATTTGAGTTATATTTGATCTACTCCACTATGCTCACTGGTTTCACATGTCACAACTTTTGAACCAGTAGATAAGATACACCACAACTTCACATCATGTTCAGTAATCTTTATCTTCTTTCATCATGAGTAGAAATTCATCTTTAACTGTGACAACAAAGGAAGAGAAGAAAAACATAATGTAAATGTTCGTGTTTTTTTTTTTTTTTTTTCATTTTTCTATTGGCTTGTCATTTACTAATTGAAATGGAATGTTGGCTTGTCGTTTAGTAATTCAAATGGAATGTTTACATATAATGATCTAAATTCCGATTCCACCAAAAAAACTTCAAGGCTTTTGAGAGTTTCACGTTTCAGTCTTTTATAATATAAGCTGAAAATAAATGTAACACTATAAATCTATGTTAATTCATTACTTAATAAGTACTACTTAAAATATTCAGAGTTCCAGGATCTAAACAAAAAATAAATCTAACGCTATAGATCTTTATTGATGTATATATAGTTAAGCTCAATATAAAAAAAATGAATCAGTTTTTAACATTTGGTAAGGGCATGTAAACCAGATGTAAACTAGGTGGAATGACCACTGATACTTGCACGTAAATTCACAAAAAATATTAATAATAACATATGCCTGGAAAAAAAACTGCTACAACTATTATTTTACTATACCCGCATAGTGGCATTTATACGCTGCCATGAAACTTTGTTTATAAGTAAACTATGTTGTATAAGTAGCAGGATTTTTCATTGTAAGTAGATTATGTTGTGTAAGGAACATGGATTTTTCATTGTATGCAGTATGTTCTTTTTCTTATGAGTATATATGATAAGAGAATGTTGTACAAAAAGTTATAATCATTTTTTTAAATCATTTTTGTTTTAAGTGAAAAGGTATTGGATGAGGGTTGACCATCATCACAATTAACTTTTAGAATTATTTTATGATTCATTTGGACATTCCCATTTTAAAAGTATGTTAATATGAGCTACATTTTAAATTTCCCACCCACTACCCAAAAGTTAATGAAGGAGATATACCTGGACAAGAAATAAAAAAATGTTTAAATATATCTAATAACGATGACCCATAATTAGTATTTGTTGATGATCCATAATTAATATTTATTGATATCTATAAAAACTCATATAATGGAGATTAACCCATTATTAAAAGAGTTTCAAGTCGTTACAATTATTTCTACATAACCATATAATAATTAACTTATATTTTTATAAAATATTATATACTTTAGGATTTGTGTGGTAAATATATCTGAAACACCATTTAATACTTTCAAGTTCAACAATAAACAACTGCTCACAACATGGTTATTTAGTGGTTTTTTGGTATATTGAATCATATATAATCATGGAGTTATTGGCAGAGTATATCTACTCGTTTTAACACTTTCTTAGTAAACCTAGCTATTTTTTTTGGATATAGTTAGCAACTAAACTTCATTCAACATTTACCAACTTCTAGCAGTTAGCATTTAAGAAGTTAGTTGAGCCACAAATCCATTTAAAGAAGTTAACTATTGCTATTATTGGAAACTGGACTGCTATTGAAGTCAGTTGTTGGAACAAACTCAATGGAGCCCAGGTGGCTTACCTATGGCTCATCCTCATCATGCAGGCATTGAAGATGACGTCAGTGCATTAATGGGTGCATCTGATGAGGATATTTGGCAGAGGGCGAGTCTTTTCACCACAGTAGACTCCTTGGGAGTGGCTACTAAATTATTAACTCACTCATTAAATTATTTGACATATCATCGAGCTTCTCCTAAAAGAAGGATTTTAGGCGGTTCTCCCACATTTATCAGCCTTCTCCCTGGCCTATCAGAAAGTCATCCATCTGTGGAGAAGGTCTCGCCCATGTGTGGTCTAAAAGAGGGTGTTAGGGTCAAAGGTCTACCATGCTCTCAGAGTAAGGGGGGAAAGGTCGTGGGTAATCCTAGGGGTAGATGTAGGTAGTGGAATGCCAACAAGGTTATTAAGCGAATGGTTCTGGGGTCGGATATCGGTCTGGAGGAGACCTGTAGGATGGCTTTGTGTGGGATGGTTGGTAGAATTTCTTACAACAACTTGTGTAAGGTTCCGCTCCCCATTTGGGTTGATAAAAATTGGGCACCTTTATTAGGCTACGTACCTGAGATACTGTTCTTAACCAAAGGTTGGTTAGGCTTCATATGCAAGACTCTAGAAGATACAACTCTACTACTGGACAACAGGTGGGTGATTGGGAGTAGTAGTTTAATGATGAAGAGCTGGAGGGTAGCATTCGACCCGACGATATAATACTTCCAACATCGACATTTGTGGGTTCTACTACCCGATTTACCCCTACAACTATGGAATGAAGGTTCCTCGAAGGCTATTGGAAACTCTCTGGGCTCATACATTATGGTAGACAGAAAAATATTATCGGCATCATCTAGAAAGGTTGGGAAAATTATGGTTGAAATGAATATTCACAATGGGTTTCCTGAAGTTATTGAAATCGAGTAGAGGGGCCGTTAGCTAATTTATAGGCTAGATTATCTCGACATACCCTTCAAGTGTAGCCTCTATCATAGTACTGGACACTTGTGGAGGGACTGTAGCGGATGCGTCGAAGAAGAGGTGTCGGAAGACACAACACTGCATAGAGAGTTACAAGACTCTTCTCCAGAATCAGATTCCTTCGGGACCGAGACTTTTCACTTCGCACCAAAGGTTTTCAGTTAGTCTGAGTCTTTGGAAACGCTTATGGGTAAGTTAAAATATCACTTCCCTGCACTTTTTTCTACTCCGTCGTTGTGGGAAAGGGGTACACTGGACGCATTTGGTTGGATGGAAAATTCTACCTCCAAAGTTGGGGTGTCCACTGTGGTGGACATGGAGTTAAATGAACTCGACTTAGTGGGTATAGCATGACAAAAGGACAAGGTTACCCTGTCGGCCCGGTTACTGAGGTTTGAAACAATTTTGATTTCAGAGAGTCATGAATAGACAAGTGATAAGGATTTTCAGTCTGCTCCTCCTATAGGTTTAGTTGAACCCAATCAACTAGATTTTTCCTTACCTTTGACCTTACCACAGGCTGGGGATTCTGCAACTCTCCCTGGTTGTCGAGAACCAGAGGAGGATGACACCTCACTTAGTGCTGTACTGGAATCCCTTATTCCTTTTATCCGCGACTCAAACTCTACTGTCTAGTTACCTGTGTATTTCAGAAACACTGTATTTGAAAATTCAACAAGTGGCGGGGAGGGCAGCTCTTCATGTCCACATGCTGAAGGGGAAGGGAAAGAGTACGCCTGGTCAAGGGGCCTGGGTATTGAATACTCGCCGATTAAGACCAAGAGTGCCCAGAAGAAATCTGTGGATTTGACCTCTATACAAAATGTTACATGTCCACCTTCCATGGACTATGGGGCACTTGGAGCAATGAAATCCCCGACACAGGAAAAATAATGTTATTTCTCTCCCTAAACCTTAGGGGGACTGGGGGAACCCTAAAATCGGCCTCTGTCCGTCATCTGCTGGATAGAACCCACCTTGACATTGTATTTTTACAAGAAACTTTGGTACATGGACAAAAATCCAGAGCCTTTATGAACTTCTTTCGACCTACCTGGGTTTGTTGTGCAGTAAATTCGGTGGGTAATTCAGGGGGAATTTTGGTTACTTAGGATCCAAAAGAATATGAATTGGTTCCTTATCTCTCCCGTGGTGGCATTTTGCTGACAAGAAGGTGTATTGCTAGAAAAAGGGAGATAACCTTGCTAAATATCTACGATCCGTGCTTGGAGCGGAAAAAGTTTTGGAACACTGTGGCAGAATCAAGACTTTTATCACTTAAAAATCTGATTATTGCAGGGGATTTAAACTTAACTATATCAATGGGTGAGGTCTGGGGAGGTTTTTCTCAAGCGGGGCATTTGGCGGGTTTCTTCAAAGCTTTCTTCCCAATAATAAGTTAATTGACATCCAGCCTGACAAGGTTGTCCCTACCTAGAGAAATGGGAGTACTGGTGTTGAATTGATTCCAAAGAGGCTCGATAGGTTTCTCATATATGAATATCTTCTAACGAGTGTGGTCCTCTACATGTCCTGGGTGGAATACCCATATGTCTCAGATCACGCCCCGATTTTACTCCTGTTGGAGATCACTCCACTCTTAAAGGATTACACATTTAAATTAAATTGATAGTAGCTGTTTGAAAATGATTTTAATGTTATTGTTCATAAGGTCTGGAACGACCCAAAATTTTTATCTGAGGGAGGAAAACATAGAAGGTTACTCTGGAAACTAAAAGAACTGAAGGCTCACACAAAACTCTGGGTTACGGAACACAATTGCAAGGATTTGATACATTTGGTGAAGTTGGAGGAAGAAATTAAAGATACACTTCAGAACTTGTCAGGAGGATCGCGATTATTGGAGGAGGAAATATACCTTAGTAACCTGGAACAAGAAAGGAAAAATTACTTAAAAGAAAAAGAGGAACTTTGGAGACAACATAGTAAGGCAATTTGGATCCAAAGTGGTGATCAAAACACACAGTTTTTCCACCATTTTTCCAGTTATAGGAGAAACCATAAATATGTCTAGGAGATTAGAGATGGCTCGGGGACTATACACACTGGACATGAGGAAATAAAAGATGAGGCTGTGAAATACTTCAATTGTTTTTTCAAGCCACATGAACAACCCTCGACATCTGATCAAGTCAGAGTTGCAGGCCTTTTGTCTCGATTGGTTACTGAGGAAGAAGCTAAATCCCTATATAACCCAATCAACTTGGGGGAACTGAAAGATGTATTAATCTTGTTCAAGAAAGATAAGAGTCTGGGGCCCGATTGCATTTCTTTGATCTGGTTGGGGAGGATCTCTTAGAGATGGTGGAAGAATCGAGATCAAGGGGTATTATTGCATGAGGCCTTAACTCTACTTTCTTATCCCTAATACCAAAAGTGAATGATCCTATTACCTTTGGGGATTTCAGGCCAATTTCCTTGTGTAGCCTCTGCTATAAATTAATTTCAAATGTTATAGCAAACCATATTAAGCCTATCCTTTCTAGATCACTTTCACTAGAGCAGTTGGGTTTTTTGAAAGGCAGACAAATCCAAGATGCCATTGGAACTGCGTATGAATGCCTCCATAACATTGAAAAAAAGAAATTAAAATCCCTGGTACTAAAGTTGGATCTACAGAAAGCCTATGATTGCATAAATTAGGACTTATTAAGGTTGATCTTAATTCAAGTAGGCCTTGGTATTTTGATGACCAATTAGATTATGAGATGTGCCGTATCCTCGTCCTTTGCCGTTTTACTTAATGGAGAGGCATCATATTTTTTCAGAAGTGGCAGAGGCCTATGCCAAGGGTGCCCATTATCCCCTTTGATATTTATTCTGGTTATGGAGGGACTTAGCCTATTACTAAAGGAAAGCCAAAGGGAAGGGAAGCTAACGGGAGTAAAAGTGTCCAGAATTATAAAAATCCTCCACATATTTTTCGTGGATGATGTTTTAATCATGACAAAAGCCACTCTGAGTGAATGGTTGGAGATAGATAAACTCATAAAACTGTTCTGTTTGGCTTCGGGTCTATAGTAAATGTTTCTAAAACTACAGTTCTTTATGAGGGGTTATCAGAATTGGACTTAATTACTTTCAAAACTATATTCCCATTTAATTTTACAGATCTATCAACTGGTTTCAAATATCTTAGATATTACTTAACGATTGGGCTGCAAAAAGTTGAAGACTGGAGCTGGTTGCTGAAAAAAGTGGAGAAAAAAATAGCACATTGGTGCAATAAGTGGTTATCATTGGGAGGGCGGTATATTTTAATGAAGTTGGTATTGGAAAGCCAATTGGTATACTGGATGTCGCTGGCGGCCATCCCCTACACAGTTTTAAACAAATTAAGGAAAATTATGTTTAATTTTCTTTGGAATGGTAACAATGAAATGCACCATTATCATCTCTGCAGGTGGGAAACACTATCAAAACCAAAGAAATATGGTGGATGGGGTTTTCACAATATTTTCCATTTCAACAAAGCCTTGGCCGCGAATACCCTCTAGAGAGTTTTAATGCGAGATGGAATCTGGCACAAAGTAGTAAAAGACAAATAACTTCCATTTACCACAATTATAAACTGGTTCAGATCAACATCTTTTCATTAGACAACGACTTCTAGAATCTGGAATATCCTCTTAAAATCGATCCACTTGATCACACATTGGCTGAGTTGGATTCCGGGTTCGAGCCATCATATTGTTCTCGATAGAGACATAATACTGGGGATGAGAGACAAATCCTTCCTTTCTCATACTCTTATTTCAGAATTAAGACAAAAAAGGTTACATCACTCTCTTAGGCTAGGGGTCAAATTGATCAAGTTTCCACTTCGTCAAACTGGATCAGGAGCAATGAGTTGGGAATTACAAGTGATTTGGAAGCAAAATGTGACCAGTTTCGGACTGCACTTATTGGTTTAGGAGCATCCATCTAGGATAAAGATGATGAATTGATGTGGACTGGGGGCAATACTTTAGGGTCACTTACTGTAAAAAATGCTTATTTTGAATTATTATCAACCCAGGGGTAGACGAGTCTTGGTGGATGGAGGCAAACACTCTGGAAATGGGAAATCCAACTTAAAATTAAATTATTTATTTGGTTGGCAGGGGAAAATAAAATAGTAACATGGGATAATCTTCAACAAAAAGGCTAGGAAGGCCCTAGTAGGTGCCAATTATGTAAAATAGAAACTGAAAATATTAATCATCTTTTCATAGAATGCTCATTTACAAAATCGGCCTGGGAGAAAATTAAAACTAGACAGAAAATAAAAAAAGTACGGAAAGGAAATGCACTGTCTGACTGTTTCAAAATAGGACAGAGGACAAGTCTGTCCCTTCTATTATAGCTGCTCACATCTGCTGGTATATTTGCTTAGAGAGGAACTCAACTATATTTGAGAAGACTTCTCCCTCTATTCACTCAGTGGTCTCCAAGACACTTGGATCACAGAAAAGGCACTCAACATCTCAAAAACTTATCCCTTTACGAGCTTGTATGATTTCACAACACTTTAATACAACTATTGCATGTTTTGATGGAGCAACACAAGAAGATGGAAAACAATGTGGAGCTGGGGGAGTCTTCAAAACTCCAGACTTAACAATGTATATATGGGTTTTTAATTGTGGAAGAGGCACAAATAGAAGGGTAGAGCTATTGGGAGTATGTGAAACACTTATGCTAGCAGCACATTTGTCTTTTCAAAGACTTCAAGTTCTAGGAGATTCAAAAGTAGTTATTGATTCGCTATCCAAAAGAGGAAGACTCCAGGCAAGTGCAATTGAAGGATGTAAGTCTAGAATTAAGGATTTAATCAAACCCTTTCAAGAAATCAATTTTGAGCACATATACATGGAATATAATAAGGAGGCAAATCTTCTATCTAAGTAAACATTATGGGAACCTGAAGGCAGAATCACATATTACAAATGGGACAATGGGACTGAAGGTCCCAAGAGACACCTCAGTCTTTACTAGTTCTAGTCCATTTGTTTATGTTTTGGATATGCTATCGACAATTTAGCTTCACTTTTAGTTTCTGTGAACAATAACACATTGTCAGTTATATCCTCTCCTGGTTTAGTATTTTGATTTTGAAGAATCATATCATGAATCTTTGGTCATCTTTGACTTGTAGGGATTGTTATATCAGGGTAAACATTTTATCGTTCCTTGGTACTTTTTTGGATAGACTTTCTCTTGTTATTTTCCTATTATGGACAAGAAGATGTAAACAAATTATATTCACTAATATAATTGAGCAAATTTTCTATTGGAAAAAGTTCAGCAATAACAAAATGGTGAAGAGAAGACTTGTTTTTGAACTTTTTTTATAAAGGTTGATTAAAAAAAAGAAGAAAGTTAAACATTTAGGAATTATTTTGACTTTTTTCTTATTGTTGAAATCCTTGTTTTTAGTGCAAAAATGGATTTATCACCCTTAAATATCCCTAACTACAACCTAGTTTTGCAATGTTAATGATTGATATCTACAATTCCATTAACCCAAAAATGATTCTCATCCAATTTCAAGAATTTTTTTTTCCCTTCCTATTATTCAAGAGATTAGAATTTTTTTTTTTGTAAAACATTTAGAACAAAGCTAAGCTATATATATATATATATATATATATATATATAATAAGACTACACATTGTTTAAAATTAAATAGAAATAAATCTTATGGGATTGTATTATAATGGATAAAATGCATTCCTTAACTATATTTTTTAACCAAGTATATTAGGATCTTTTTCTTTTCTAAAGTTTACAAATTTTTTTAAATGAACAATAACATTTATAATTATTTTGTTAAATTTTAAAACACATGTTTTAACTAATATTTTAATATTTAATGTTCAAAATCATATATTATCATGATCAATGTCATTTTTTAACCAAGTATATTAAGATCTTTTTCGTTTCTAAACTTTACAATTTTTTTTAAATGGACAATAACATTTAGAATCATTTTGCTAAATTTTAAATGTTTTAACTAATATTTTAATATTTAATGTTCAAAATCATATATTATCATGATCAATGTTAACAAAGGTAATCCATAACTATTTTAAAATATACTCTTAACTTTAAATATAATAGTAATAAAATATTACTTACAACTTTTAAAAATACCTTTTATAACATCACACTTTATTTTTCTTTAAATTAATTTTAAAATCCTTTCTAAATACTACATTAATCTTTTAAACTTATAATATTATGAAGATTCTAAGTTAATCCTTTAAACTTATAATTTTATGAAGATTCTACATTAACTTTATAAAGATTAACCTTTTTAAAATTTTATACTTTATTTTTCTTTAAATTAATTTTAAAATCCTTTTTAAGTACTACATTAATCCTTTAAACTTATAAAGATTCTAAGTTAATCCTTTAAACTTATAATTTTATAAAGATTCTACATTAATCCATTAACTTTATAAAGATTAACCTTCTTAAAATTCCATTTTCCCAAACCTTTTTCTTATGAAGACACAAACATTTTTGTTATAAAGTCATATATGTAAAATAAGAATATATATATATATATATATATATATATATTATTTTTTCAAACTTTTTTATAATTATCGAATTTCAAAAAACTTATATATATTTTTATGAAAATAATACGAAAACTCTCACATATTTCCCCACTTTGTAAATGGTAAAATATATAATATATATTAAAAATGTAAAAAACTAAATTTTCAAATAATTTTTTCAAATTGGAAAATCTTAATTGGAAGAAAACATACAATATTTTATTAAAGGAAAAGTATTCAAAAAAGTTTGGAGAAATCTGGAAAGATCTAATGACAACAACTTGTTGAGAGAAAGTTGGCCAAACATTTAAAAATTAACCAATCTCGTTAACCATATCACATCAACATTTTAAAATAACAAATTTTACTGAAACATATCATAAATTCGATTTTGTACAATGACCCCACCCATATATTCTACACATAAAAATTGAATCGTGTCCACTTATCCAACCCAGATTTCCTCCCTGACTCATTTCATAATAATTATATTTACACGTTATAAACTCATACCAACTTTTGACTTTTTGCACACCCCACCCCACCCAATTTTTTTTAAAGTCATTTCATAATAATTATATCCACTTTCATAACAATTATATCCATTGGTTTTGTACGTGGCATAGTGACATATGTACGAGTAATTATATTTTTCATCTAATTTAAAAGTTTTATGTTTTTAATGATGAATTTCGTTTAAAAATCTACGAGAAAGATGTTAGACTTATAAATTTTAGTGATTGAAATTATATATTTCATTGTTTTGGGTTTTTGAAGGTGGTGAATTGATTTATGCATTTCAAAACAAGATTTAAGTAATGTAAAATTGTGATTTCTACAACAATTGTTTTACTAGATTCCATAAAGATGTAAAGCTACTTTTTCACAAACAAAAAATAACATTAATTTGAATTTTTTTTTTTGGTTTGCTAGCGTGTGGGACTAGCCTCTTGTCTAAGAAATCACAAGATTACATTATGTCTAAGCCACACCAACCCTCAACATGAATGTATTTTTTTGAGAGTCTCATTCAAACCTTGTCAACCTTACAGGAAAACCTTTTATAATTTGAAAATTTTCATAAATGAACAAATTATTATAATTCTTTTATTGAAATATTTTTTATTTACACACAGATGTTTAAACAAAAATGTCGTTTTGATTTGATTTACATAAAAGATTTTTTAATAAAAAGAAAACTCGATTTCAAAAATATTCGTCTCAATTTACTTTTAAACTATTTGCGTATCCATCGTTCCCGCCACTAAACAATGAATATTACAAAATATACAACTTGCTCTCGTGTAATCTAGGAGAGTAGTTTTACAAACTGGAGGGAATATTTCTGACGTTTTATGGAGCAGGTTAAACTTGCAGCGATTTTCCTTTTTTTTGGTTGGAATATGGTGATCCGACAAGTCAAATCTTTTTGATGAATTTTCTAAGCACCTAGGCAAAAATGTTGGAGAGCAAGATTCCACAACGCATGAAACTTGAATCATACGAAATTTGAAGTATTTTTTTTTTCTTCTTAAAAAATGATATCTATTTGCTATAAAATTAGCCTATGGTGATCCAACAAGTTAAATCTCTAAATTTTGATGAATTTTCTAATCATGCAGGACAAAATGTTGAAGAGCAAGATTCCACAATACATGAAACTTGAATCATACGAAACTCTCTATAATTTTTTGAAGTATTTAATTTAATTTTTTTTTTTAAATAATATTTCTTAAAAATAATATTATTTGCTGTAAGATTAGCATATTCTTTTAATTAACAATATTAATTGAGTATCACATAAAATAGAAATGATATGACATTTATTGTTCATGATTATGATATTTATGGCATTGTATTTGGGGTATTCACATCACCTTGTATCATAAATACGATATTCATCTTAATTTGAATTATTTAAAAAAAAGATTAGAAGAAATTATATATATATATATATATATTTCAGATTTATTGATGATTAAGAGGAATTAATTTTTTATAAGTATAAATTTGAGGAAAAAAAAATTACATCTATTGTTGAGAATGAATTTGGATCAGAACTTTTAAAGTGGATACTCCACCCATCATCACGACAACATCAATCTGAAAAGTGGAAAGAAGAGTACCCAGTCAAGTAATAAATAGGAGGGAAGAAATAACCATTGAAATATTGAGGAGAGAAAAATTACAAAGAAAAAGTTGATAAGTAAAGAAAATATGAGATAGTAATTTTTTTTTTTAAGATTAA
>JASDQU010374976.1:28717-44506 GCA_032191745.1 Picea mariana | reverse complement strand
GCTCGTTTTTTCCTGGATACGTCGATTTCGATCGATACCAGAACTTGAAGAAGCTGATTGTCCGTTGGTTGGAGCGAACGTACATGAAGCCGCCATTGGGGCGGTTCTGGAGATCGTGTGGGTGACCTTTGTATTTGTCTGAAGCAAAATGTATGTCTGCGCTTGGTGAAAATCTCGCGAAGGGATCCCGGAACCACAGTATATCAGTATCCTGCAAACCAATATATAATCACAATGTTACAATATTATTTCAGGCTTGTATATGTCTTCGTTTGGTTTCATAGAATTGTGAATGCAGGCTACTGAATAAAATATTGGGAAACTGAAATCCGAGGAGATTTCATGGTGGCATGTAGGTTTTTTTCTTTCGTCAAACAAACTGCTTATTATCAGGCATTATTCCCATTGATATAATGATAGATGCAATCTGCATAGAAGGATAATTGTAGATTTTGTACATGTTATATGAAAGTTAAAACCAAGGGCATTGATTAAAACAAATGTTATGATAATTAATGATATCATAATTAAGCGCAGTTAAAACAAAATGGTATGATAATTAATGATATGGAATGTTTTTTAGATGCTGTATAATCATTCTGTATAACAAACTGTGAAAATATATATCATTCTGTATAACAAACTGGTTTTTAAATTTTATTTTTTATATATGGAGGAATTTTTTTTTATATATGGAAGAAATTTTGTCTTATATAGTTCTGATTAAAAGCATTTATAAAAAAATACAAAGTGGTAGTTACAGAAACCTTTTGTGCACACCAGAGTAAGTGTGTGAAAATTTAGGCATAGCCAGGAAAAAAAATCCGGTTTTGGTGAAATGAAAACAGTTATATATATGAAAACTGCAGTAATTTTATGTAAGAAAATGGTTATAAATGGAAATAACAATACTCTGAAGAATTTTAAGAGGTTATATATAGAAAATTGAAGAGGTTGATTTGTATAATTAATTTATACATATACTTGTTATCAATGAAAACAGATTGACAGAAACTTATAAATTACACTTATATACATACACAAACATTAATGCCGATTAAAGAACGGAATCTCAGAATAAAAATACGGATTTTGGATTTTGATGATTATAAAGTTTGTATCTTGTTTCAATTTAGAGTTAAGTTAAATAAAAATGAGGAAATGATTTATTTTCTGGTCACGATAAGCTAGGACATCTGGTTATTTCACTGGTAAAGTCTACTGATACCCTACCTCTTTATGGATTTGAACTTGTGACGTCTTAAGAGGAAACCCATGTTCTTAACCATCACTACATTTTTACTTAAACTAGTCACCCGTTAATAACTACATTTTACTTAAACTAACCACCCATTAGACACAATTCAGCCAACTAAATTCCAACTAGTCTATATAGCTGGATCACAAAAAAAATGAACAAAATACTAGTTTTTTATTTAAATTTTTTTATAAACAATTAACTAAAAACAGGCCAGCAATATACAGCCTAATAAGCAACATTGAATGCTAAAACAGGTAGTATCAGTATTGAATGCTGCAAGCAGTATATATACAGGCGAGATCAGGTAGATACATTCGACCATGTATGTATCTTCTACCGTAGCATTCAATGCTACCTAACAAAAGCTGTATATTCTCGCCTAAAAAACTATATTTTGATAAAAAGTACTAACAGATAAAACGAAATTGTAACACCCCACTAAGTACCCATTCTTTTCATTTATTTTGAAAAAAATCACTAACAGATAAAACGAAATTGTAACAACCTACTAAGTACCAATTCTTAACTTAAAAAGCTTTCTAAGTACCAATTCTTAACTTAAAAAGCTAAAAACTATATTTGGAACTTACAGAGAAAATGAAATTGTAGCCCATCTCCAACACCTGGCCGAAGAAGCGCAGCCTTCTCCACATCATCTTCAAGTAATCTTTACTCATAAAGAGTTTCTCGGCTGAGAAATCGATGCCCTCTGTCTTCATCAGATAACAATGCTGGTGAATCTGCCTGCAGCGGAGGAGGGCCTTGTTATCCACCGCAATGATGAGAAGATTCTTCAGCAACTGTTCAGTTCCGTTGCCCACTTCGAAACTCTGCAAGAACAGGTCGATCATGCTATTATTCTGCGCCCATGCTGCATTCAGCGACGTGATAATAACCGTTCTGTCTGGGTTCGCAGCCTTCGACAGTCTTAATTCAAGCTCCAATTTATCACCGGATATTGCAGTATTATTATGATTATTCTGCACATTTATGCAGACAAACCAGTATATTAGTAGAGTGGCCTTATAAATACAATAACCCACAGGGCTAATATAAAGATTTTGAGGGATTGCGGACTTACACGAAAATCTGTAGTTTCAGTGCATGATACTGGGATTTTAAAAAGGTCTGCAAATTTGTGCGAAAAGGAGCTTAAAACGACGGGATTTATGAACCCCATTTGGGCCTTGTTCAAAACCGTTAAATACATTAATCCAATCAGAGTTACGCAGAGGAAAGCCACATCCACATCCCTCACCTCGCAGTGATTGACCGCCATGGAAATACGCCTGAAATAAACATTCATACTAGCAATTCCTGCCACACGGCGTTCAAGCTTCCCGGCTGAACAATTTGGAATAATATCATTTGCATATTGCTTCTTCTTCTGCTTAAAATTCAGACGAACAAGCGGATTTGCAGTCCACAGAGACAAGGGGCGGAAAATTCGACAGGTTAGGATAATACTGTACTCAGAATGGGCGGTGGAGGACTCCGGAATGGGCGGTGGAGGAGTAAGGGATCAATAACTTATCAGGGGAAATAATAATAGTGGCACGTCATGATCTAGAAAAAAAGGTAAAGAAAATCACGATATGAGTTGACAGATCAGATACCTCTGGTCACTGTTACGAAACTAGAATTGAGTCGAGTAAGCTAATCAGGTGGTAATCAGGTAATTTTTAAAATTTGGATTTGGTCAAAATCCAAATTTTATGGGTTGTTTAAACGTATATTAATTTGGATAAAATTGTAATTTTTTTTTAAATTATTTTAAAATGTATAAATAGAGTTGGGTTTGGGAAAAACCTAATAATTATAAAAATTTAGCTACTCAGGTATAACAATTTTTTCTTTGAAATAAAAATAAATAAAAAATAAAATTTTAAATAAAACTAAATAGAAAATATGCTTGAAAAATTGACTAAAACTTAAAACCTTTTAACCACTCACTCAAATATATAGTTACAACAATTTCTAATAAAAAATAAAAATAAATAAAAAATAAAATTTTAAGTAAAATTAAATAAAAATATTCTCCAAAAATTGACTAAAAAGTAAACCTTTTATCACATTTTAAATTGATTGATTAGATTGCTTCAACAAAATTCGTTAATGACGAAAATTTTGAACAAATTCGATAAGATATTTCTGCAGGATCAGTTTTTTACAAATTATAAAATAATTGACTGATGGTTAGAATAATAAGTTTGATTATCGTAAAGAAAATAAAATTTAAAAAGTTATTTATAATATTCAAATTTGCTAAATTATAAAATTTTATCTGTAGTTCAAATAGTTTAGTTGAGGAAACGAGAATGTCGATGGCAGGTCGGCGACTTGGCGGTGGGCGAATTTTAAGCGTGCGGCGTACGTAAGCAAGTTTGACCTACAAAATATCGACGTGTGGAACTTTGACTATGTTTGTCCGACCGTAAATGAGAGCCATTTTCGGAACTTTGACCATGGTTGCTCTCGAGGAGACTATCACTTTTGACCATGTTCGATTGGGAGGAGACCGCCATCACCATTGAGCGTGCCGTAAGTGCAGGCGAACAATAAGCACTCAGATATAGGGATGTAATATTAGTTATGTTAGGGTTTTGTATAATCGAATTTATATAATTTTGGTTTTTGTAGAGTCGGATTTACATAATTTTGGTAAAAAAGGGTGTTGTTTAAACATTTTAATTTTTTTATTTTATTTTATTGGAAGTTGGGTATATATATTTGAATGAAATTACAATTTTTTGTTGTTTAAATCGTATTTTTAATGCATAAATAAATTCAGTTTGTTGAAAAAAAAACTCTCTAAACACTAGGTTATATAAACATTGCCATTCAAATATGAAGATAAAATTTGAGATTACAATCATTGTGCTTTATAACAAGCTCTTAAATGGCTCGAGAACTATAATAAAAATGTTCCATTGATGTTAAGATTGTAAAATTTGAGATTCCCATCCTTGTGCATTATAACATGGTGTTAAATGGCTTGAGGACAATAATAAAAAGTTTAAAAAACACTTTAGGAATCAAAATGTTAGAATTGATCATCTTGCCACCCCTTGTGGAATTACTATGTAAGAGATTGTAAAGACAAAAAAATAAAAACTTGTTTGGTGCATTGTTTTTTAAATTAAAAATCAAAATCTTAGATATTATGATTAGAGCCAAGCTATGGGAAGTATTAATATTTGATTTTAGAAAAGATTTAAACATTATACTTAGACTTAAGTTATGAAGATATGGAAAAAAATATGTATCCCTCATGAGCTCGAAGGACATTAATTGTGATATTGGTATTAAGCAAAGTTTCTCCCTTTTTCTCATCCATTTTGATCTTTTTGATAAAATTGAGCAATGTTTAGAAGAGGAGGGGTGCATTGATATTAACATGTGGAGAATCATTATCATCCTTCTCTTATATGTTGATGAGAGTAGCACTCTTTCTATGCCATCAAACAAAATTGCACAAAACACAAGCCGCTTTTTGTTATAGCAAGAACTAAAACACACTCTAAACTTAAACAAGCAATACATTATTAATAAGTGTCAATAATAATTAGGAAATGATAATGCCAGGGGTTACATCTTTTCACTTATTGTTGTATATAAACGTTGTCCAATTACCATTGAAAGATATACTTGAATAATAATTAGCAATCTACTCGACTATCCGTAGAAATCCGTTCTACTCATTGGAGTGGTTGTGCATGGAGTGCATGTGATCTGGATTTATGAGTGGAACAAAATAAAAACACATATCTATCGTATTAACACAGAGATATAGTGAATAGTAACAGAGATATAGTAAAACTTGACTTCTATTAAATAAGAAAAATGCTGAAAATGTAAAAATGCAGTCTGAAACAAGCTTGCTAGAATGGTGGCAACTTATTTCTAAGAAGATATGTGACGACTATGCTCATTCGCAAGAATATGAGTACAATGAGGCTCCAAAGGCCTTTTTACATCAAACATGAATGCCAAAACCCTAGAAATAAAAAAACCTAACCCTAGGAGATGAAGCGCCAAAAGTCACGTGGGCCCCGTTGAGGTAAGTTGGTACATCAACTTCCAAGGGTCATAATTTTTGCATACGATCTCCATTTTAGGCGTACGATAACCCGTTGGAAAGGTCTATCCGAGGAATACACATTGTGTTGACACACTGAGACTTTGTTTACTATTTGATTGTGGTGGGCCCAAAAAACGTTGTTTAGGGCCTCAAAACGACCTTGAAAGTTTATGACCTGAAAAGCTAGAAAAAAACTGCCAACATAAAAAAAAACGTAATTGACAAGATGAAAGATGTATGTGAGCCAGTTGGAAGAAGTGGGTGGCCACCGATATCCACCTGGATCAACATGGAAGCTTAATCTCCATTATTATTGTAATAAAATTAGTTCCCCATGAGGAGTTTGGAAACTTCAAAAAATGCCTTAGGTGCCATAGGTAATACATCATCTAACATGAACAATTTGTGACCCACCAAAGAGTTAAGTAACGATTTAAATGAATTAAAAGTCCCAGAGGATTAAATATCCAATAAAATCAGTAGCATAGATATAAATGAATTAAAAGCCTCGGTGGATGAAATCTCCAATAAACTTACGATATTGATAAAACTTATTTTGATAAAATTTACAAAAAATCAATTAAACGGATGAATTCTCTAGATGACTTGGAGATGTGGAACATGAAGTTAAGGCACGAGGCGAGAAACACATCATTCTCATGGAGAAGGTTACTACATTTGGAAGCATGAATACATAATTAGGTAGTCCCAATTCTCACTCTCCTTTTCTGCTACCAAAACATTCGTTTAATTTTGGGTCCCTTAATGGATTTACACACAAGCTAACAATTGATGTACCAAGATTTGATGGAGAAGATGGTAGAGAAAGAACAAGATGGATAAATAGACTCGAATGCTATTTTGAGTTGCACCATGTGTATAGTGATGAAGAAAATATTAATTTCATGTCATTACACTTAGATAAATCAACATGTGGTTCGTTCTTGTGGTGGCACTCAAAATCCCAATCAGGAGACTGGGATACATTCAAAATACATTTTTTCAAAAGATTTTAGAACATCGAGGAAAATTAAGTTTTCTCCAAGCTCACTCAATTACAACACTAGGGATTGGTAGATGCATTTTTTTAATGATATACATGTGCTGGATACTTGCATGCTTGATTTATCAGATGATTATCTCCTATAATTTTCCATATCATGATTGAAAGAAAACATAATAAATTAACTCAAATTGATAGATATCAAGGACATAGAGCAAACGCTACTAAAGGCCAAAATGATCGTAGAAATTTTTTTGTCCTCTTAGTGAACTCGATGGTTTCACTTTGAGAAACCAATCTCAATGTATATTCCCCATAACAAAAGGATTCTGCCATCTGATGTAAAGGATGAAAAAAGTTGTTGTTTTAGATGTCATGCATGTTAATATATTTAGACACTTAGAAGTTAGTTAAGATCTACTTGGTATAATGTGTCGTTAGGTAAAAGTGTGTTTCTTTAGTATGCATTCGTGTGCATTTGTAGTTATGAAATCCGATGGTCACGATATGCTCCCAACATAGAGTGATCCGACAATCCATATTCTCCTCGATCTTAACAACTATATTGATCTGTGGCTTAACACCCAATTGGTCCATGATCTCTATTTAAAGAGCATGGAGGGTCATTTTCCGATGATTGATTGGGACCAACTCTCTTGTAAAATCTCTCTGTAATATTTTTCTTTTACATTAATAAACTGCTCCAAGTGGCCGTGTTGGCTGGGGCGTGGATGTTTCCCTGTAGGGGTTTTACCATGTCAAATTATCAGTGTGTTGATATTTTATCTGGTTTTGTGAGTGGTTACTAAAGGTGTTCGTCCTATGTTGGAATACCTGTGTTTTAAAACATGGTATCAGAGCTTGTTTGAAGACCCGCTCCTATTGTGGATCGAGATCGTGAAGCTAAGTTTCCTCATCTTCATTTTCTGCCATTTTCGTACATTTCTGGGCCAAGTGGACTGTCCCATTGCGTCCCAAGCACCCATTTCAATAAGGAGCGCTTTTCATTTCATTCTAAAAGGTTTCCTTTTTCCTAAGATACGCCCATTTCAGTTAGATCTGGAGGTATAAAGACTAGATACGCCCTTTTTAAAATTTTGCAGAGTATTATTTTGTTTTTTTCTTTTCTTTTCGGTTTTATATTGTTTGTTTCTGGGTTGCTACTCTTTTAGATCTGCGTACGCTCTTTTCCCCGTGCCTTGTGCGATCTCGGAAAATCAGAAACAGATAGGAAAATGCACATTTTCTGGGTAAGCTAATCGAGATCTAACCCTTGTTGTCATCGATAAATGATTTTTTTTTCTTGTGTTAAAAGCGTTTTTTATGAGCATGCTCTCCGATACCATCTTCAACAACAACAACAACAACAACAACAACAACTCCAATCCTCCTTCTAAAAGATATAATGTGTTTTGCAAGCTCACTTGGTTAAAATTTTCCTTATTAAGTAAGAGGTCTTGAGTTCAAGTCTTTTTTTGGTTACTTTTTTTTGAAAAAGTTCATGCATCCAATGTAAAGTGTATTTCACTTCAAGTATAAAAGTGAATCACTATAAGTAGCTTTAATATTTTATTTTAAAGTTATTTATTTTGCATGCAACTTTCTTTTATAAAGTAACTTCATTCCAAAAGTGATCCTTGCTTCTTTTTATAAGTGTGAGTCACTTCATAAAACAACTTATTTGTAAAAGTGAGGGCATAACTTTCACATCCGAAGTCCATTTTCAGTGCCGTTTTTTTTTAAAACTGCCTAATTTTTTGAGATATTTCCATCAAGATCATCAGTTTTAGTTTTTAAATCCATATTATCTTCATATTTAATATGGCTTCTTCCAGTGATCTTTTGATTACCAACACCAACTATTTCCAATGAAAATCCCATATGGAAGATTTATTAAGAAGTAAAGGCTTATATCGAATTACCTTGGGAAAGAGAAAATAACCCACTGATGCTAATAAGAAAGTAAAATGGTCTAATAGGAGTGAAGAATCACGTGGACTGATCATAATATCCATCTCTCCTGATTTAAGGTTCCGCCTTCAAGAAATTGATGAACCTGATGAAGCTTGGGAAAAGCTTGAATCTGTGTTTGGTAAACACAATATTATTCGAGCACATCAATTAGAAAATGAAATACTGACTTTAAGTCCAAATGATTTTTCTTGCATTGAAGACTATCTATCTAAGTCTAAAACACTCTGAATTTTATGTGAAGAATGAAAAATAAAGCTGGAGGAAGAGCATTGCATCTATATTATTCTTTCTAAGCTAGGTACCGCATATTATGTGTTTGTATCTACCTTTTATTCCATGAGATAGGATCTAGGGAAAACTAATCAAAAACCCACTCTTGAGTCCTTTTGTGATGCTTTGATTAGAGAGCAAGATAAGCTTGTACAACTTGGAGTGATCAACACTGCATGTACCTCCAACAAATACTTAGTTTCCTAACAGAAAGATAAACCCAAAAGTCCCAAGAAGCAACATCCTTGCCACGAAAACAATAAAAATAAGGGTCCCAAACCCACTCAGACAACTTCAGATCCTAATGGTGACAAATGAACAAAATCTAAAAATAAGAAGACTGACATACATTGCAACTTTTGTGATAAAGATGGTCACGATGAGTCCAAATGTTTCAAGAAGATGGCATCTTTAGAAGCAACGATGAAGAATCACAACATAAATATTGATTCTACTTCTTCTTCTTCTTCTCATGGACATGCACTTTCTTCTTCTAGTTTCTCCTTCAACGCAACTTCTACTTCTTCTTCTGATGAGTGACTTATTGATTATGGATCATCTTATCATATGGTTAAGGATAAAGCCATATTTTCTGCTCTAAATGAATGTAACACTAAGAAAATATTTGTTGGTGATGATAGATCTCCTAGTGTTGTAGGATCTGGAGTAGTTCAAGTAGATAATGGTCATTTCAATGATGTATTATGTGTTCCAAGTCTTTCTTGTAACCTTCTATCAGTATATCAAATCATTCATTAAGGTGAAGGTAAAACCATAGAGTTTTCACCTCACCAAGTTGTAATCAAGAATCTAAAAGATCCTAAGCATGTTCTTGCAACTGGAATTTCTGATGATATTACCAGGTTGTACAATTCTGACAACTTTGGGTCATCATCTTTTTCATTAGTTTTTTTTTCTCATAGCGATGACTTGAGAAAACTTTGGCATGCATGGTTTGGTGATCTAAACTATCACTCATTGAAGCAACTATGTAATCAATAGATGGTGATTGGACTTCCTCATGTTTCATGCAGAGATGGTGTTTGTGTCGGTTGTGTTCTCGACAAACATCATCGGGACAATTTTGACAAACATGCCTCTTGGCATGCCTTAGGCCCTTTGCATCTTGTTCACAGTGATTTGTGTGGTCCACTTTCTACTCCTTCTTTTTCTGGGTGCAAGTATTTCTTAATTTTCATTGATGACTTTTCTAGACGTACTTGGGTTTACTTATTAAAACTTAAGAGATAAATTTTTGACAAGTTTTTGGCCTACAAGGCCCTTGTAGAAAAGCAATTTGGATATCAAATTCAAAGGTTAAGAACAAATAATGGAGGCAAATATGTGAACAATAATTTTACAAGTTACTGCACTACATAAGGCATCCAAATGCAACACACTGTTCCATATACACCACAAAAAAATGGTGTTGCTGAGAGAAAGAACCACACATTAAAATAAATGGCTAATTATATGATCCAGTCTAAGGGATTAAATCTAAAGTATTGGGCAAAAACCATCAACTGTGCAAATTACATAGTAAATCACACTCCCACAAAGGCTCTTAAAAGTCTAACAGCGGAAGAATCTTGGAATAAAATTAAACCAGATGTAAGTCACTTCCGTATATTTGGCAGTATAGCATGGGCTCACATTCCTGATGAGAAAAGGAAAGAATTGCAGCCTAAAAGTGAGAAGTGTATATTTGTTGGTTATTATGAGGATGTCAAAGGTTATAGACTTCTTCAACCACATTGTAATGAAATTATTATTAGAAGAGATGTTAAATTTGATGAAAATATCTTGGCCTGCAAGCCTAATTCAACGATTGTGTCTTCTTTGGCTTGCGAGCCATCTTTGACGTTTCTGCCTTCTTCTGTTCCTATTCTGGTTTCTTCTTCAAATGATGATAGTGAGGATGAAAATCCACCTTCGCCTGCTCACCTTCCTCTAGATGAGTCCTTTGAACCTGAACCAACACCAACTCCTTTGCTTCCTAGATGGGTCCTTTCAACATGGGAATCAACTGGTGATCTTGTTGGTGATCCTTCAGATCAACGTTAGACACGTTCATAGTTCCAATGAGCCTCTTCTCTTTTGGCTCAAGTTTTAGAGACTCATGATCCAGAGACATTTGTAGAAGCTTTAGGTCATCCATATTAGGATACAACAATGAATGAAGAGTATTGTTCTTTAATGGAAAATGATACTTGGGATATCGTACCTCTTCCTAAAGGAAGACAACTTGTCAGATGTAAATGGGTCTACAGAACTAAGTATGCATCAGATGGAAGTGTTGACAGACACAAGGCTCAGTTAGTTTCCAAAGTGTTTTCCCAATTTGAAGGAATTAACTATAATGAAACCTTTTCCCCTGGAGCCAAAATGAATTCCAACCACCTTGTTCTTGCCCTTGCTACCTCACATAAATGGGAGGTCCATCAGATGTATGTTAAATACGCCTTCTTGCAAGGAGATTTGCAAGAATAAATCTACATGGAACAACCTCCTAGATATGTCTAGAATGACTCTAGCCTTATTTGTCGCCTTACGAAATCTCTTTATGGTCTTAAGCAAGCTCCCTGAGCTTGGTATGCCAAAATGGACAACTTTCTTATTGACATCGAATTCTCTAGATGCCATTATGATCCTAATTTCTATACCAAGAAAGTAGGAATCCATCTCATCATCCTTTTACTTTATGTTGATGACCTTATCCTTACTGGCAGCGACTCAAAACTTTTAAACCATGTGAAAAAGAGCCTTAAGAAGAAATTTGAAATGACAGACTTAGGCTTTTTACACTATTTCCTTGGCCTCCAAGTTTTTCAATACAATGAAGGAAGTTTTATTTCCCAGTCTAAGTATGCTTGTGACCTTCTTCGTCTCTTTCACATGGATGATTGTAAACCAACCCCTTCTCCCTTCTAGTCTAGAGTCAATCTTACTGCCACTTGTACTTCTCGCGAAGTTGATGCCACTCTGTGCCATCAGTTAGTTGGTAGCCTCTTATACTTGACTCATACCCGTCTTGATCTTTCCTTTGCTGTTGGTCTTGTTGCCTAGTATATGCAAACAACCCATGAAAGCCATTGGAAAGCAGCTAAAAGGATACTTCACTATATCTGTGGTACAGTTCAGTTCGAGATACATTACAGTTCAGAGGGGACTCCTTTATTCGCTGGTTTCACTGATTCAGATTGGGTCAACGACCCTGATGATCAAAATTCTACTACAGGTTAGGTTTTCAGCCTTGGTTTAAGACTTGTCACTTGGGCCTGTAAGAAACAATAGGCTATTGCAGTTTCTTTAGTAGAAGCAGAGTATTGAGCAATGATAAATGCAAGTTAGGAAGCCTTGTGGCTTCGAAATATCCTTTCATAGTTTGGATTCCAGTAACAACATCCGACCATCCATTGGTGCGACAATCAGAGTGTCATCAAGCTCGCCAAAGACCTAGTTCAACATCAGTGCAACAAACACATCGATATACACATGAAATTCATCAGAAATCTCATTCATTATCAAGTTATTGAAGTGATCTTTTGCCATACAAAAGATCAAGTTGTAGACATTTTCACAAAGTCTCTTACAGAAGCAAATTTTTCGAAACTTCGATCTATGTTAGGATATTAGGAAGTTTTCATCAGGGGGGGATAGGCTCTAATGCCTCCTTCCTTATCCTATTGTGTCATTATTGTAAATCCTTCAATCCTATCCCAAGTTGTTTTTAAGGGGGGATGATAGGATATTTAGACACTTAGAAGTTAGTTAATATCTACTTGGTCTAATGTGTCATTAGGTAAAAGTGTGTTTCTTTAGTATGCATTTGTAGTTAGGAAATCCGACGGTCACAATATGTTCTCGACATAGAGTGATCCGACCGTTCATATTCTCCTCGATATTAACATCCATTGATCCGTGGCTTAACACTTGATTGGTCCATGATCTCTATTTAAAGAGAATGGAGGGTCATTTACCGATGATCAATTGTGAGAAACTCTCTTGTAAAATATCTTTGTAATCTTTTTCTTTTGCATAAATAAACTACTCCAAGTGGCCGTGTTGGCTGGGGCCGTGGATGTTTCCTCGTAGGGGTTTTACCACATCAAAAAATCGATGTGTTGATCTCTGATCTGGTTGTATGAGTGGTTACTGAAGGTGTTCATCCTTTGTTGGAATACCTGTGTTGTCGAACACATCTCCCTCAAAGAATAAGTAATTAGTTGCCCATACTGGGAGAGAACACCACCCAATTATTCCTTGGATGCATCGGTACATACAAAAAATTATTGGTTCATATTAGGGGCCTTCATTATGGAGATGAATTCAAGAATTGCTTGAGCTTAAAAAATGATTTCTCACACCTGGTCCTCAAAATTATTTCTTCTCTTTTGAAAAGAAGCGATATGATTATCAATTTTGCAGAAACCCTCCATAAACCTCTAGTAATATCTTCCTATTCCCATAAAAGTACACAACTCACGAACACTTTTAAATACTGACCATTGTGATATGGCCTTAATCTTTCTAGGATCCACTGTAATGCCAAATTACTAGAAATAAAATGGCCCAAATAATGAATCTTGAACCCCAAAAAAAACACATTTGGACAACTTATCATTCAACCTCTACTCCCTCAATCACTACAAAACTAACATCAAATGATTTTTGTGCTCCTCTGTGGTTATGGAATAAATAAAAATATAATGAAAGAATACTCAGATGAACTTTTCCAAATATTTCCAAAAACCGTATTCATCAAACTCATGATACTTTAGGGGCATTGGTCAAACCAAAAGGTTAATTCCCAAATTGAGTCCAAAAAGTGGTATTTGAAATATCCTCATCCTTAACCCTCAACTGATGGTATCCAGATTGCAAATAAATCTTGGAAAACATGGTAGTCCCTTTCACTTGGTCAAATAAATCATCATTACAAGGAAAATTATATTGATTTATGACTATAGCCTTGTTCATCTTCTTGTAATCAATACACAATCTCAATGATCCATTATTCTTTTTCACAAATATCACAGGTGCACCCCATGGTGAAATTTTAGGTCTTATCATCCCCATGTCCAAAACTTCTTGAAGTCACACTTGCAACTCGTGCAATTTAGGTGCAGTCATGAGATATGGTGCCTTGATTAAGGGTCGAGTCCCAGGATTAAGTTCAATAGAGAAATCAACCTCTCGCCTAAGTAGAAGTCTATGTAACTCAGTTGGAAAAACCTCTAAAAACTCAGAGAATATAGGATATGAATCCAAAGATGAGCGATTACCTTCATTTAAAACCATCATGACATACATTTGGCAACCCTTTCCAAGACTCTTTTTTAATTTCAATTCTAAAATAAATCTCAAGGACACATGTCCCTTTGTCATATGAAGCATTTTCCACTACCCTATATCATAGAAAAAATGCAATATTTTTCTTTGACAATCCAAATTATCCCAATGGGATTCCAACCAATCCATGACTATAGTCAAATCTAGGACCCAAGGGAAGTTGAATAAATGTTCATATGAGTAATACACACTCTAATATTTAGGTTACATCCCTTAACCAAAGCATTGACCCCTTGCTTCTTCCCATAATCCATCTCAACTAGGTTAAAATTACTTTCTTTATTTCCACCATGCCACATCTAAAGAATTCATTGCATCATACAAAGTTAATTTTATGTAATTATGAAATTCAATCAATTATGGAATTATGGAATTCAATCAATTATGGAATTATGGAATTCAATCAATAAGTAAAACCATTTGAAGGAAAAAGTGTCAATAATTATGGAATTATGAGACAAAAAAGTGTGATAATTTATGTAATTATGGAATTCAATGAATAAATAAAACTATTTGAAGAAAAACCCCATGAGATTGTTAAGCCCTAATATTGGCTCATTACCCCTTAATTGGGGCATATTATATTAGTAATGTTATTTTATTTATGTCGGCTTTAGGCCATTAGTTGTAATTACACCTCCTAGTCTCCTATATATACCAAGGAGACATTTTCATTTTGAATCATCTTGTACTTGAACATTTAAGTGGGGTAAAAGGAGGTTGCCCCCTCGAAGGGGCTTATTATCTGAAATTATCTCTTTTTCAAGGCATTGAGTACTTTTTCTGAGGTTTTTCTATGCTATATTGGTATTTGGTTCTTAACATATGGTATCAGAGCTCAAGGTCTTGGGGTTTTGCTGCTACATCTGAGACACCTTGGAATTTTGTTATAAATTTTTTTCTACAATGTTTCAGAAGAAACGGCTTGGAGGGTATTTATTAGACAGATCAAGGTATATTGGGTTGAAAATTCATCTTCTGAGGCCTTATACTTTGGGATATAGAGCCTATACAAGATAGGGTTCTGGAATCATCCTGAAATGAGTCATTGCGGCATTTTCGCTATAAATTCTTTTTCGTCACGTTTCAGACCCTGAAATTCAGAGGCTATTTATAGAAATTAGTAACGTATCTGTGGTAAAAAGTTTAGCTTCTGGGTCATCTTAAATTTGTAGATACACCCTGTGTAAGATAGGGTATCTGACTATTCCTATTGACTAGTCTCAAGAAGGTGTTCCAGGTAAAAAAATCATAACTTCTTCCTAGAGTATCCAAATTGAGTGGGACTAGTTTCATTGGATCATGGATAGTCTTTAGTATTTCTAGTGCGAGTTTCAGAATTTTATATCAATTATTTTGTGCGGGGCACGCTATACAAGTGAGATATCCTGGAAAGGACAAAAATTGGCAAATTGTGGGGTAGTTACCGTAAATTCCACTTGGCACATCCAATTTTGATCAGACCTATGGCATTGCAGAGAATAAATATCAGAGAACTACATAAAATAAAGTTTCATACCCAGAAGGGCTGAAACGTGGGAGATACAACAGAACAAATATTGTCTAGCAGAACCACCTCAAAATCAAGGTTCAAAAGTGATACTTGGACAACATGCCACCAAAAAAGGGAACTTCGGCACCAACTAAGCCTCCAGAAAATCCTACTTGGACTCTTGATGAAGGTGAAGAAATGCGTAAGGACATAAATGAACTACAAAAGAAGATGGATTCAATGGAAGCTAAGTTGGATACTAAGATGGATGGTTTAAAAGGGAAGATCATGGAAGTATTGAAAAATTTCGTAACAGAGAAGACACCTGAAAGTGAAAATGCATCCCATAAAATTCA
>JASDQU010374975.1:32297-43131 GCA_032191745.1 Picea mariana | reverse complement strand
GTACTCCTTCTACTTTGCTGCCCCTCTTTGGAAAAGGGTTCTTGATATTCTTCCCTTGCGCACATCCATTGCATATGCCTTCTTGATCAACCTTGAGTTATAGTAAACCTGTGACAGCTTTGCATATGTATGGTAGTGCCTTGTAGTTGATGTGAGCTAATCTTCTAGAGTTCACATGGATTCTTCAATAGCGTGGGTCATGGCAGCTTCTGAGTGACCCACCTTCTTTTCCACTGATGATTGCTTCATTTATGATCTTTCCTTTAGCACGTTGCCTTCTTCAACCTTCGCTATAGCTTCCTCATGTGACCTGGAGCAAGGCCAACAAAACAACAAGCAAGAATAATATCCTTCTGATAATATAAAGTAATAGCACGAACAATCATCACAATAGCTCCTTTAGAGCTATCACTTATAATTTATCTGAAGCAAAGATTAAAGGTAAGGAATACAATACGAAATGAGGTCAACACTCTCATAGTGTTGTGACCAAGCATTCTTCCATGGCAATCTAGAACTAACACACGAGGTTTCTCCTATAGGAGGTGTTAGTCATATCAGGCAAAGTATTTACATCTATATTCTCACAAGCTATCAAGTATAATACTTTACGACGATTGCTATCTCAACTAAAGTTATCAACTTGTTATGTGTACCTTTGAATCTTGATTAATCAAACCTGGAGCCTTGTCCTCAAGAGTGAGTGCTTGCTTTTCTTCTAGGTCTCCTTCACTCAAGTGACGAGTGCTTTCTTCAACCTATCTTCAGTACTAAGACAATACGCTAACTTGACAAAAGGTTAGGTTAGAGGATAAGCTCTATGATCAACTTTCAATTCTTCTAATAATTTGATCATAGCTTTAACATGCAACACTGATAATGTCATGACAAATAGATGTATATCAGAATAATCACACCTGGGTTGCATCATTCCTCTTAATGTGTTGGATCTTGAGATCCTTCTGGATCTATGGCAAGAGATCCCTTCTACTGCAAATACTCTTTAGGGTTTAACCATTAAACATATGTGAGTACATACCTCGGATAGCATTTGCAGGTAGTGGCTCCATCTGGTAGCAGTGGTAATCATTACGAAAAACTTCAAGGGTGATTGCAACTAGTTCTACGGCTGTAACTGCAACTGGTACTGCAACTGCAACTGGTTCTGAGACTGCAACTGCAACTGCAGCTTAGGGTTTTATGAGGAAACCCTAATTTTTCAAACTTAAAATTTTGAAATTCTAATCCATGGGATAGATGCGCTGAGCTGAGGCGAGTTAGCTAGTGCAGTCGGAATTTCGAAAATCCAACTTTTACTCCTTCAAATCTGATCTGCGGATTTCTGGACTGGTGCTTCTGGTTTTCTGGTACTTCTGGTACTCTGGTTTTCTGGTTTTCTAGTACTTTGTGAAACTAGGGTTTCACTTTCCAGGAGATCTAGCCACTGAAAAGGTGCGCTCTAAGTGCCAAAATGATCCTTGGGGGAGGGCACAACTTTCTAGGTGGTTTTAGGGCTGAAAAGATTCACTTTTGAAAAACCCTAATTTGCAGGTACTGCAACAATGACGTTTTTCCTCTTGCGAAATATGCTTCCTTCAGGTTGGCTCTGAAACCATGTTAATTTTTATGCCATTATTATAATTCTTTGCATTTCAATAGATAAGGGCATCATAAGAACAAGATCACTGAGAAATACACATTCACAAGAGACACAGCATTTATCCTGGGAAACCCTCTAGGGAAAGAAAACCCAGCAAAACCTTCCTTATCATAAATAGCTTATACAATGTTCAAGAGATAACTCAAACCAATACAGATAGTCCTCCCCAAGAGATGCGCCACTCTTCTTCTCCTCTCTCTGGTAATTGCAGCTTGCCTCATAAGAGAAATGAGCAAGTGAATTGTGTGTTAGAAGTGAGGCGCTAGCCTCTTATTTATACAAGACTGGCACGTGTGAGAGGGTTTCACTGGCAGGGCTGACCTCTCACTCTGGGTGGGTAAACACACCTTTAATTAATTTTGGGTCTTCAATAATAACTGCTGGGGCCGACTTCTTATTCTGCCCTTTATAATTGTCCGATGACCAATCCGCAAAAGGGGATTTGGTCCTTATACAATTACCGACATGATTAATCCACAATGGGGATTAATCCTAGTAATAAAATAACAATAATAATAAGAATGCTCTTCGCAGTTACATTATTTCAATAAATGATACCTGTCTCAAAATGAGCACCCTAGCCTCCTCTGAAATGGGTCGAGAGGGTTTCCCCAGATCTGATCTAGTGAGCTCTTTGGAAACCCCAACGAACTTCCCCAAGTGTTGCGCACTTCCTAGCTGTCTGGTGTGCCCTAGAAGATTCCACCGTCAAAATCGGATGAATGTTGGCTCAAAAGAAGCACCCTGGGTCCCTCTCAACTAGGTCGGAAGGAAATGACGAGATCTGCCCTAGTCTCGTCCAACTACACAAAATTGTCTCTAACCCTTGCAGCCTCACTAGCTACAATGCGCATTCTCTGAACTGGGTACACAGAATACGGATTTGGCACGGTGAAGTATCTTGATGGTACTTCTGATAGGCTAGGGTGTGTCTTCCAACACCGAAACCAATATGTGGTGGTGGTTTCCTCCAGAAATCCACAAAACATAGGCTGAGGTCAACTTCCTCCTCTGGAACCTTTTCTCAAATCAAAATCATAACATAATGAGGAGTTAGGTCGAATTCCTCTTCTTATAACTCCACCAATCTAATTTGTCGTTGACATCACTTAATCTAGACTCCTTTCCTCCTAAGTCGAATGTGAATAATTAATTAAGTCCCCCCTTAACACCTTTTTCTTCTATTTCTCTGTTGACTTTGGCTTAAGTGACTTTTCCTATGCTTTGTGGCTTAATTCATCGTTTAACCATTTATTCACCCTTATTTCTCCTTTTGTTTCCTGTTTGTGCCTGACTATAGTCTACGGGAACAAATAGACTACTAAGTCACTCCCTGTTGAGGCTATTCTTGGGAATAGGACATCACATTTTCATCCTCTTCATGTGATTTAATCCCTAAAATTTGTGAGATAGAGTGCTTTGAAAGTGATTTGATGTCCCTCAGAGTGCTAGGAATTTGAAGTCAATATCTCCAAACTTTGTATACGCAGCTATGGAATATAGGTACCATCTTATTTAGTGGCTACATCTCATTTTATTGGTGTGTTTGATTACTTCAGCTGGACATTTCTTAGTTGATTGACCTTGGGAAAAATTCCCACTCAATCAGTTTTTCTATATTCAATTCCATTACACACATGATTCAATACACCAATCATACACAAGTTTAAGAGCAACGTAATCATTGTTTTCTAAGTTTTTACACGCAGATATGCACTTTTTAAGTGCAGATTTGAGGTGTTTTAGAACAGATTTGCACATAATCGAGGTGATTTTATACATACATGTGTAAATCTTCAATTCGCTTGCTGCTTGGAGCTAATTTAACGCAGAAATCAGGTCTGATTTTCAATTTACAAAAACCTTTTTCTGTGGATTTGAAATGGTTTGGCAGGCACATGTTCAATTTTTACTTCAAATTTCACAGGGATTCCCCCTTGTAGTTAGCGCACACTACCCTGAAGTGCAGAGGGATTGTAACTGTATGGAGGTGACAATGTACCTTCCCTAGTTAACTTTGGAACCCTTCGTTTCAAGCATTAACATAGCCCAAACTAGAAGGTGGACTAGGCCTTATTGGCATTTACATGCAGGGAAAGATTTTGGCAACAAAGTGGGTAGCAAGGAGTCTTGTTGGAGGGGACCCTTGGGAAAACAGTGCAGCAGAAATATTCTTCTTTACTCCAAGGCACTACTAGGGACTGCAATTCACTCCTCCTAAGTCACTACATTTGCCTTTGGCACTGTATTCAAACTTCAGTTCTGTATTCTCTTTGAAAATTGCGCTGTAAATGTCATTGAAGGAGTTGTCAGAACTTTCTCTGCATCTCAAAAATTTAGGAAATAAAGAAAGTAGATATCTACTTATATGAGTATGAGTAAAAAGTAAAAAAAATTATATACATAGTGTGCATATAGATGTGTGGATAAAAACTTGAAAATTTTCATTATCTTAAAATTTTTATCTCTTTAACGTTTTAATAACTTTTCTTTTTCATCTTTGTAGTTTGCCCACCGATGCCTTATTTTAAGAAAGTTAAAAAGAAAATGCTTCTAGAATATGGAAACAGCATTTCTGTACAAAAATTCATAGGAAACATCCCATAAATATTTCCTAAATGTTTCCTGACAAGAAAAATTTGGTAAACATTCCTAGATGTTCCTTGATGTTCTCATTTTGGTAGCATTTCTTTATAGAAACAAGTCCCACGTCAGACATTTTGGTTGTATAGCCTATGGTCATTTCTTCTACATGTAGCCACGAACTTCTACACACGCTGAGGTGGCATGAGCTTGTTCTTGGGTTCTAACAGTTCATACCAAAAACAGAAGTATAAAATAAGCATATAAACAAGCAGGGCAATTGATCAACTGATTTTGTTTTATATGTTTTGGAATTTGGTAGTCTTAGAACATACATAAATACATCAAATAATTTTATGTCTATAATTGTAAATTGTGTAACTTATTAAGGATGGATAGAGATCAAGCACTTGTTTGAGGAATTCTATTTACTAAGCACAAAAAGATCACACATAAGAACTGCAGTGTGCTTATCACAGGAACTGCACAATAAGTCCAGATAAACTTTAAGGCCATCCTATTCTATACAAGAAGCTAACAAAACTTCTTTAACTTCTGGAAAAATACTGATATTTTCATGTCTTTCTATCAAATGCAAGGTTACTTTGTCCATTGTATTTTGACAAGACCATTTACTGTCAATTTGTCTTATAGACATCACTAAAAACGTTGACAAAAGATTCTGTTTTGACTTTCAATTTTCAAATAATTACCTGCAGTTTTATCTGGTTTTCCAAAAGCTTTTCCTTTGCTAGTTCATGAACTTTTGGTTCCTGCACACCAGATATCAGAGAATGCGATCATAAGTGGGGATGTCCTTCAAAAAATTCTACCACTGAAATCAAAGCCCACTTAGTCTATTTACCCTCTTCCCTTTATTTGAAAATAAACACCCAGCTTAGGATTTAGTATAACAAATAAAATATATAATAAAGAATAACAAAGTTAATAAGGACCAGGAGAAGATGAGATAGATATAATATAATTTATTTCTTTCTTTCTTGTCACAAAATCATATATTACCTATTAGCCAATAGTAATGCATCAACCATTTAGTAGCATATATCTTAGTGGTAATGCAGGGATGCTGGCAGAAAGAATCATGATTGAAGTACTCGTTGCCATCAGCTATGAGAAGATTACAATTACTAGTGCAATTATAAACGTGCAAGGATTTCTTGGATATATAAAATTGCAAAGTTAACATTCAATCCTTCACCATTATTCAGAAAGGTTGAGGAGTTCGTGTACTTGATGTTAATGGGCTTCAAATTCAATTAAATGGCGAGTATTATTAATTGTAAACATTCAAACATTGTTAAGGAATCTTGGTCCATCAATTCAAGAGATCTGTCCAAAGGTCATTTATAAACTTGCACACAGCTACTTTGACATGGATATGAAATGATGAGAACATGGTAGAAGGGTAGATAAAATAAGATCAGAAAAGATAATTTTATTAATGTCCAATGAATGACCACAATAAGTAGGTCAATAGTGTAAAAATTTGAGCTCAAACACTTAGTTAAATCTGATTTCAACCTCCAATAATACTAAGACTGTAATGCAGTAAGAGAACAAGCATTCTACAGCAGATTATGAGCAGAAATACATTAACTAAGCAATCTGATAATAAAACCAGCAGTGGAATACCAATGAACAGAAGACAAATCACACCATTTGACACTAGAAATTCTGGGCGATGCCACTGGAAAAACCCACAAGGGGAAAACCAGTTCAAGGAGATTTTATTATTGAGCTAGAGGAAAATATTTCTGAGTTTACAACAGCAGCAATATCAGCATTAATTCACAGTAACTTATCTCCAAAAATCAGCACATGAACTTCTTGAGAATCGTGCCAATCCACATGAACTTCTTTTCTTCCTCTTGGCAACCTCGTTCTGCTGGGGGTTGTAAGGCATGGTCTGTGATGTCCCGTTCCCAAGAGTAGGCCAGCAGGGAGTGACTTAGTAGTCTATGAAATATCCCTGATCCCGCTGATCAAGATATTTGCTACTGATCTATTATTCTGTCTTGCAGATCTGATACACTGGGGATTTCTGGATGCGTTTCAGTTGTATGTTTGAGATCTTGATGGTTATTACATGTGCATGTGGGTTATTGCATGTGCATGTTGGTTATTACATGTGCATGTTGCATATTTATGGTTTAAACAACATATAAAGGATGCATGCAGAAGGAAAGAACATCAACTGCCCAATATCATGTATTATACAGTTCGAGCATGGAAATACAATAGCCTACTGGAAATATAGAATATAAACGTCAGCCAAATCTCATGGATCAGCACTAGAATACAATCAATAACATAAAAATACCCGTGATCAGAAGATGATAGCAGATTTGATGCATGCACGGATGGATCGGTGAAATATGCGATTCCGGAGAAGTACGGTAACCGCTACCAGCGAGAAAACTCGTCCGAAAGTTCAGACCGTTGGAATACGCTGGAAACTCCTCCAAAAGAAGCGCCCTGGCCTCTAGACTGAAATGGGTGAGTACTGGATCTCGAATCTGGTCTCTAAGGCATTGGATCTGGACCCCTGGGGGGTTTGCGCACCTCCTGGGGCACTGGATGTGCCCCAAAGGATTCCACCAATGGAATCTATTGCTATATGGCTCAAAACGATCGTCTCGCCAAATAAGGAAATGGGTCGGAAGGATTTGCCTGGATCTGCTCTGATACTCTGCATGCAACACCAAATGTCTGTCCGGAAGAGTTGCGCCCTAAATGGCTAAATGAGTCGGATCTACAAGATTCCACTGTCAGAATCTAACGATAGATGGCTCCATAGAAGCGCCCTGGCTGGATCTCAAATGGGTTGGAAGGAAACTGCAATCTGGATATGGATCTCGTGCAGCTCTCCAAACCCTCAAACTGACTTGCGCCCTCACTGGCTGAGCTGCGCACTCTACAATGGATACTCCTGAAAAGTACGGTGAAATACCTGGATGGTATCTCCGATGGGCTAGGGTGTGTCTCTCAACACCAAAACCGATCAATGGTGGTGGTTTCCTCCAGAAATCCACAAAACAGTAAGGTTGGCTCTCCTCCTCCTCTAGGAACTCTCAACATCAAATCATAAAAATGCATAATCAATTAGGTTGCTTTATCCTTCCTTTATAGCTTCCCTAAACCCTAATTCATTGTTGACCTTTTCCCTCCAAGTGACTTTTACTTTATTTTATTATTCCTTGATTATATCACTTAATTAATTAATTAATTAACCATTTTGCCTCTAAAAAGTGATTTATCCATCCTGATGGCTTCTCCGGCCACTGAAAGTCCCTTCTCATCATCTTATCCTGTAATACTCTTCCTCCCGATTCCGATGAGCTATTACACTAAGAGGTTTCTCCAAGTAATATGCCCATTATGACCTTCTTAGTGAATTTAATTAAGATATGACCCATAATAACTTAAAATTACGGAAATCGTCAGAATGCAACGGAACCAAAGCCCAGCTGTGCGGAATGGATCCTGATGATGAATGATACAAGTCGGGCCCAAATAAACCCCTCAATATCTCCCAAACTCTATGTCACCCCTATCTGGCTACTCGGGTAGGCATAACACTCTGAAATGTTGTAATGTTATAATGTCCCAAAATGGGGACATTACAGTCTATGTGTTCCCGTAGACTATAGTCAGGCACAAATAAGGAACAAGATGGAGAAATAAGGAGGAATTGATGGCTAAACGATGAATTAAGCCAAAATACTTAGGAAAAGTCACTTAAGCCTAAGTCAACGAAGAATTAGAATGAAAAGGTGCTAAAGGGGGACTTAATTAATTAATTATTCACCTTAGGAGGAAAAGCGCCTAGCTTAAGTGAGGTCAATGGTGAATTAGATTGGGAATGGTATAAATGGAGAAATTTGACCTAATTCCTCATTATGCATTATTATGATTTGATGTTGAGAGTTCCCAGAGGAGGAAGAGAGTCGACCTTACTGTTTTGTGGATTTCTGGAGGAAACCACCACCGTTGATCGGTTTCGTTGTTGAGACACACCCTAGCCCATCGGAGATACCATCCAGGTATTTCATCGTGCTATTCAGGAGTATCCAGTACAGAGTGCGCAACTTAGACAGTGAGGGTGCAAGTCAGTTTGAGGGTTTGGGGAGCTGCACGAGGTCCGAGTTCAGATTGCAGTTTCCTTCCGACCCAGTTGAAATCCAGCCAGGGCGCTCAGATTGAGCCATTCTCCATCAGATTCTGACGGTGGAATCTTGTTGGGCGCATCATCCAGCCATTTAGGGAACAACTCTTCCGGCAGGACATTTGAGGTTGCAGACAGAGCATCAGAGCAGATCTGGGGAAACCCTTTTGACCCAGTTCCGTGTTTGGCGAGACGATCGTTTTGAGTCCTATAGTAGTAGATTCCGTTGGTTGAATCATTTGGGGCACATCTAGTGTCCCAGGAGGTGCGCAAAACCCCCAGGGGTCCATATCCAGTGCCTCAGAGATCAGATCTGACATCCGACACTCATCCATTTCAGTCTAGAGGCCAGGGCGCTTCTATTAGAGCAGTTTCCAGCGCATTCCGACGATCTATCCTTACGGAAAAAGTTTTCCAGGTGGTAGCAGTTACCGTACTTCTCCGGAATCACACATTTTTGTCACTCTATCCGTGCATGCATCAGATCTGCCTTCATCTTCTGATCACGGGTATTTTTAAGCTATTTGATTGTATTCCAGTGACGATCCACGAGCTCTAGCTGACGATTATACTCTATATTTCCACTGTGTTATTGTATTTCCATGCTTGAGTCGCATAATATATGTTATTGGGCAATTGATGTTCTTTAATTCTGCATGTATCTTTTATATATTGTTTAAACCATAAATACGCAACATGCACATACAATAACCAACATGCACCTGAAATAACCAACATGCACATGCAATAACCATAAAGATCTCAAACACACAACTGAAACGCATCCAGAAACCCCCAGTGTATCAAATCTGCAAGACAGAACATTGGATCAGTAGCAAATATCTTGATCTACAGGATCAAGGATATTTCACGGTCATCCATCTTCTGATCCTTGCACAAGTACAAAAGTTTACAAACTCCCTGGAGGCATACTCACCTCTATTGTTTGATTGCAAGACCTTGATCCTCTTTCCTTTCTGGTTCTCCACAAGAGCTTTGAACTCTTGGAACCTCTTGAAGACCTCACTCTTGGCCTTAAGGAAATAGATCCAAGGCTTCCTTGAGTGGTCATCTATGAATGTGAGACAGTAGTACTCACAACCACTCAAGGGCGTCCGAGACATGGGTCCACACACATTTGTGTGTACTAAATCCAGTACCCTAGCTGACCTATTGTCACTACTGGGAAAAGAAGCCTTGGTAAAATTACGAAGTGCACACCCTCTGCACACATCCTGATGCTCTAAGATGAACTGTGGCACTCCTGTCACAACCTCTCTTAGCCCTCCAAGAGCCCCATGATGAAGGTGAGCCATCCTTCGATGCCACAACTCACACAACTGACTGTTGTTTTCGTTGCTCGCTGCCAAAGCATGCAGGGGATGAAAAAACAAATTGTATAGTTTCCCATCCCTCACTCCAATCATCTGGCCTGAGGTGAGACGAGACCCCTTAGGGTGTATGAGGACCTCTGTCTCTTTGAAGGACACCTCAAGACCCCTATCCTGAAGGGTGGAAATTGATATCATATTCTTCTTCAACCCAGGGACGTAGAGAACATCCCTGAATGGAATCGGTGGCATACTCTCTCTCTGAAATTAACTGTGCTACGCCTAGCAACTCTGACTATGGAATCATCACCAAGAGAAATCTCCATCCTGACCTCTGAATCTCTGAGGTCAGTAAAATGCTCTCTAAAACCAATTATGTGGCTCAAAGCCCCATTGTCTATGTACTAAATGCTAAGTATCGTCTCAATTGAAGTGCAACAAATAAGGAAGGCACACTCCCTCTCAAACTGTGCCTAAAACTTTGTCTCATCTAGTGTAGTTGTTGTAGCACTCGACCTCTTCTTCCTGTTGGGACACTGTCCAACATAGTGTCCCATCCTCTTATAAGCAAAGCACTTCACTTTGCTCATATCCCTCTTCTGCTCAATGCCACTCTCTCCCTGTGGCTTGGCCCCCATCTTGGGACCCTGTCGTGCACCATTGTCGACCTTCTTCTTGCCCTTTGTCCAAAGAGCAAGATCCTCATCACCCTCAGATATCCGCTGCTTTCCTGAAGACCCAAAGTTGCATCTCAACTCCTCCTGTACGAAGTCGTCCCGAAGTCTCTCCCAAGTAGGCATGACCTCTTGGGCTACAATGCCTCGTACAAATGAACCCTATTATTGCACAGTTTGTAGCTAGGATAAAAGGCTATAAGGTAGAGGACCAAACTGGCGTAACAGGAACCTATCCCACCCAATGTCACCACGATGAGAAGGCTCTTTCTCTTTAGGGAGGCTAGGCCCAAGGGAGACGTCCCCGATGACCTGGGGTTTCGAAAGGGCAAAGGATAAAAGGACAAGGACAAATTCCCCCTTCACAGATCACCGCCAATCAGATAGTCCCGGCTAAACA
>JASDQU010374975.1:0-20234 GCA_032191745.1 Picea mariana | reverse complement strand
TCGAACCCGTTCCCGAATCGCGCTCCAAAGGGGAGCATTTTTAGGGAGCACGATTCCTCTCAAATAAATGCTCTCAGTGTCAGCTTTGGATGAGAGTGGATTTGGAGTTGTTTTCAACAGTGGACATGTGTTTTTGTATCGTGTGGGAGCAACTGCTGACATAACAATAATGCTTGGTGTCAAGTATGAGGGCTTGTACAGGTTGTTGGGTAGACTTGTGTTGGGGTCCAGTGGATTTCTGGACTGAGATTTTGTGTTGGAGAGTTGGCAGGTAGCACGGGAGAGAGAGTTGATACACGACACTCAGTCTTCTTCCGAGACTCTCAAGGGACTCAGCAGGCATGAGTCGACATAGTTGGATGCTCAGGAGAGTGTGCAATCTCCTAGGAGCATGTCTTCAGTTCGTGGTACAACAGAGGTAGCAGCAGAGGCTTCCAGTGCAGTGGGAGTAGTGGCTTCATGTTCAGAGGGAGCAGCTNACTCAGTCTTCTTCCGAGACTCTCAAGGGACTCAACAGGCATGAGTCGACATAGTTGGATGCTCAGGAGAGTGTGCAATCTCCTAGGAGCATGTCTTCAGTTCGTGGTACAACAGAGGTAGCAGCAGAGGCTTCCAGTGCAGTGGGAGTAGTGGCTTCATGTTCAGAGGGAGCAGCTATGGTAGCTGTTGAGATGGAGACAGATTCTGGTGGTGCTACCAGAAGTACCTCCCTCGCTAAGAGGGAGTGTTAGTTTTTAGCTTGGGAGGTACTCTGCATGTTTTGTCTTGTATGCGGATGTTACCTTAATGTTTACACTACCAGGCACTTAACGTTGTAATAGTTTTTATAAAGTTGTTTTAAGTGGTTCTTTTATTAAAGTGACTTTTTTTTAATAAAGTGTAGCTTCTATTTTTAAAGTGACTTTATTTTCATAAAGCACTTATGTAATAAAGTGAAATCACTTCAATATTTCAAGTGATTCATTTTGGAGGGAATGGATCATGACCCTTGATATTGAAAAAGGCAAGATCTAATCTTGGCCTTTGGATCTAGGGTTGGGAAGGTGAAAAGACACTTTGGGGGGGAAAATGTCATTTTCAGATTATAAAAGAATGCATTGGGTAGTGTGCAAGACATGTCGAGATTTTCTGAGCATGCTTGAGAGAGGAAAGTGAGTAGCAAAGAGGGCACGTTTTCCAAGGAAGGAGGGCACGAATCCCGAGATTTTTTTTTTGTGAGTTTTGGGCTGAAAATATTTTTCTGCTATGGAAGACCGTATTGTACCGATCCGTACAGTTGTACGGATTTGGCACAGAAATCGAGGCAGCTTCGAGCACGAATTTTGAGGTGGATTTCAGTTTTCTGTTCACTGTTTCTGGGCGGTACCGAACAATTTGTACAACTGACTGTGGGCATGGAAAACGAGGTACGGAGGTGGTCGTACAACAATATGGTTTTGGCACAGAAAACGAGATAGATTTGGTGCTGTGAGGTATTTTTCTTGGCTGGAAATGTGGTTTTGCTGCTGTTTTGTAATTTCCTGAAGCATAATAATAAGATCTCTCTCTCTCTCTCTTGTTGGGTTTCCCCACATTGGGGTTTTCCCTGACATTTGCCTAAATTTCTGAGTGTTATTGGGTTGCTGTCTACTGTGTTTTTCCGCTGCATATTTTGCTTAGCAATGTTTATTTCTGCTTATGGAAATTTCTGAATGTGGGTGTTTGCATTTATGAAGTTTATGAAGACAATTATCTCTAGGTTGCTAAGTGTTTGACAGAATTTCAGTTTGCTGATTTTAGTCATTAAAAATCTACAGTTACACGTGCCAATGCAATAGATCAATACATTTGCATCATTTGCAATATCGGGAAGATTGTTTGTTTCTAGCTCATAGGAATTTTATGTTCAACCTAACTTTTGCTAGATGCCTTGACTTTTGATCATGGCTCACAAGGCTTGACTAGGCTCATAGAGGTTTTTCGTTCTCCCTGACTTTTGCACTAGTCTGTCTATGCTCACAGAGGTTGTACATTCCCCTTGAATTTTGCACAAGACTGTCTATGCTCACAGAGGTTGTACGTTCCCCCTGACTTTTGCATTAGACTTACATCTTGACTTTTGTCTTAGACTTACAAAGCTTCTGCCTTTGCTTTGGCTAGACTCACAAGATCATATAGCATCTCGTTCGTCTTGAATTTTGGTTTCTCAYAGAGGTTGTACGTTCCCCCTAGCCTTTGTCAATACCTCACAAGACTGGTTGATTCTCCAAATCTCCCTTGCTAGCCTCAGGGTGGCCCATATGGCCTCTCATTGGAGAATGACTGTCRATGTTGCCAAATTTAACACTCCCTCTTAGCGAGGGAGTCATTCTAAGCCACACCAAACTTGCCTCTCAGCTGCACAAACCGTTTGAATGGAAATGGCTTGGTCATGATATCAACTACCTGCTCGCTTGTGGCTATGCAGTGTAGCTTTACAGTTTTTCTCTGGACTAGGTCTTGAATGTAGTGGTACTTCATGTCAATATGTTTTGACTTGTCGTGAAATACCAAGTTCTCTGTCAGTTTTATGCAACTTTGATTATCACAGTGAACCACTGTCATCTCGAGCTTGTCACCGAACAACCCAGAAACCAATTTTCTGAGCCATACTGCTTCCTTGCCAACATCACTTGCTGCAATGTACTTAGCCTCTGCTGTACTCTATGCAATGAATCCATGTTTCCTGCTTGACCAAGAGATCAGAGGTAATGGTCCCTCTAAGATATCTCAAGATGTGCTTTGCTGCTATCCAGTGTCTCTGTCTCAGTTCAGCGATGAACTAACTCATTGCAATTACTGCATAACATATATTTGGTTTGGTATGGATCATATACATCAATGATCCAATCAACTGCCTATACATGGTGGGATCCACCAAATCTGAGCCTGTATTAGAATCATGCTGCTTCCTCAGGTTGGTAATCATCGGAGTAGACATGGATTTACAATCCATCATACCAAACCTGTTTATGTTTAACACATCCACTGTGTATTTTCCTTGTGTCGGAAATATCTCGCCCCGTCTTTGCCACACTTCCAATCCTAGGAAGTAATGCATCAAGCCTAAGTCTTTCATCTCGAATTCTGAGATAGCTCGCTCTTACTCCAGCCTATTAGCTCTTCATCTCCTATCAGAAATAGATCATCAACATACAGGATTAATATAACAGGGTAGTTCCCTCTTACCTTGAGTACAGTTTCACATCAACATCACTTTTTTGAAAGCCAAGGATTTTAAGAAAGCCATTAATCCTGTCATACCAAAATCTGGGAGCCTGCTTAAGACCATACACGACCTTCCTTAGCTTGCATACATGAGTGTCTTTGTTACGTAGTACAAAACCATCTGGTTGTTCCACAAAGACCTCCTGTTCAATCTTTCCATTCAAGTGTGTTGTTTTTACATCGATCTGTTGTAGTTTCCAACCAAGAATTGAAGCTAAAGCAATAATAAGTCGAATGGAGGTATACCTAGCTTCAGGGTCAAAGGTCTCTTCTGTTGATTTTTCAATAAGCTAGGTTAAGCATGAAGTTCATTCCATTTTAGCATTTAACTTAACCATAGACAATAATGTTGCAGCAACCAAGATCACAAGAAAAAACACCATGCACAAGAACACAAGAAGTATCCTGGAAAACCCTTCTCAACAGGGGAAGAAAACCCAGCCAAATCCTTTGCTATATTCTTCAAGAGAAAGACCTTCACCACCAAGAAAGACCTAACACAAAAGAGGGTGCTCAAACCCTAGAAAACTAGCGCCCAAGAGAGGTGCGCACTTTTCCCAAGTAAATGTACTTGCTGAAATTTCCAAACTCACATGAAAGATGTGTTTCCACAATGGGGATTTTACCTGTACTTATACTAACCTAAACCTGTCAACATAAGTGTCTATTGGCTCAACAGGGCCGACCTCTCCAAGTCACATTATAATTATTATTATTATTATTATTATATTGTAATTAATATTAACCAGATTAATTATCTTTTAGTTTATTATTAATCACATTAAGGTGGGGTCAACCTGTACCCTTTACATTACAATTAGGGTTACAGGCAGGTCTGACTCTTGAACAATATATAGCAAAGGATTTGCTACACCCACTAGTGCTCATCCACTAGGGGCACATCCATAGGGATTTCATATCTCTGGTTCACTGCATTACACAGAAGAACCAGATCTTCACACATTCACCTGTGTTTGTCCACAGGCACGTCCACTCTACAGATCTTCTTTCTCACTGCCTCATACATGAGAACCATCTGGAGTCTTCTCGTCAACTCTGCTGCTCAGAGGATGCTAATACATCATCTTCATTTCTGTTCACATGACGATGCACCCAACACTTTGGGATTTCACATGTTCACCTTGTGTTCAACCACATGCACGTCTAACTCAACAGATCGCCTTTCCCACTGGATAATCATCTGGAGTTCTTCTCAACTCTCTGAATGGAGGAGGTCATCTCTACGTTCCTAGCTCTGTCTTAGGCAGGAACCACGTATGCTTCTTAGGGGCTTTCTCTCAGGTTTGTAAGCTGAGAGAAAGACTCACATAGCTGCAATGATCCACATCTCACAGGTTTGTAAGCTGGAGAATGTCTCACATAGTTGCATTCATCAACATCTTCGTAGTCAATTCCTTCATTCCGAGTGAATCCTCTGGCTACAAATCTTGCTTTGAACTTTTCCACACTCCCTTTGATCATCTGACTCTTCATTTTTATAAGAGGGCGAAGCTGGCTAAACTGCTTTTGATTCCTGTTATAGCTCTTTGGATTTCTTGGATGCGGCTTCCTCATGGAAAGTCACATCCCTTCTTACCTCTATCTGCTTCTGATTTGGTACATATATCTTGTAAGTCCTTGAGCTCTCATTGTTCCCCATGAAACCCCTTTCTTGCCCGAGGGTTCCATCTTTGTCCTCTTCTCCTTAGGGATATGAATGTATACAGGACATCCAAATATCCTTAGATGCCCTACTTCAGGTTTGATCCCTGAGAGTACCTCTTCAGGAGTCTTGTCTTTCAAGATAGCACATGGACACTTGCTATGAATATACACGGTAGTGGAGGTAGCTTCTGCCCATAAAGAATTTGGCAGATCCTGGTCAAACATCATGGCTTTCGCTGCCTCACAAATTGTCATGTTTTTCCTATTAGCAACACCTTTTTGCTGAGGGTTATATGGCACGATCAACTGTCTCTTGATTCCTGCTTCCTTGCAGAAATCCTCAAACTGGAGAGATTCAAAACTCTCCTCCATTGTCTATTCTAAGGGTTCTGATGTGTTTCCCTGTCATGTGCTTTGATGCACCACTGTCTACTAACCAAGTTTTCGACCATTTGAAAAATGTACTGGATAAAGCAGAAACCATGAAATATTCTTTTCTATTTTCTCTTTCATTAGAACGACTTGTTTGTTTTCTTTTGGATTCATCATCCTCAGCAGTTGAGGCATGATGTTTCCCTTTCCTTGGATTTTTCTTCCTATACCAATGGTCTTTAGCAACACGACCCAATTTATTGCAACTAAAGTATTTAATCTTAGATGTATCAATACTTTTACCTGTGAACATACCTTTGGTGTTTGACTTCCTCTGAGAGCCTTTCTGGAAAGTGACTTTCTTCTTTCCCTTGAATCTTGATGCTAATACAAAATGTTCTTCTTTGGTTGGCTCACTCTTGGTAGCAGTGCGACTCCTCCTCTTGGAGGCAATCGTGCCATAACTTCTCAAATGTGGGTTGAATCTCTCTTCCACTTACACTGGATAGGAAAGTCTGCCATGAAGAAGGAAGACCATCAAATATGGCCTGCACTAAATCATTATCATCCACTGTGACACTAGTGGCCAAGAGCTGATCTCTGATTTGGGCTATCCTGGAACAAAAAGATGCTACTAATTCACCTTCCTCCATCTTCAAATACTTAAGCTTGTGCTTAAGTGTCCTCTTCTGACTTGGACCTTGTTTCTCATATAGGTTTATCAAGGTATCCATACAGTCCTTGGCAGTCATTGATGGAATTATGCTGTCTTTGAATGAGTCAAAGATGATTCGCTTGGCCTTTGCTTGACTCTTCTTGAAGGTTGCTCTTCCTGCATTAGTGGTGGGTTCCTCCACCACTGGGGTCACATACTGCTCAAGATCATGCTTCTGCAAGATATTCGTTATCCGGAGCTTCCACACATTGAAGTTGGAAGCTCCTTTGAGCCTATCCTTAGCCTTGACTGAAATGGAGGATGCCATTGATCTCGCATTGGAAACTTGATCAAGCTCGCTTGGATCTATGTGTAACTGCTACTGCACTTCAACAAGCTTATCCCACCCTAAGCTTTGATACCATGTTAAATTATGAGCTTGATTCAATACTGTAAGTTTCTTTTACTTCCGACTGTACTTTTAACTTAGATTCTTAATGCATAATAAAAAATGAATAGTAAAAACCATAGAGAATAACCATCATGCATATTCACACCATATGTACCCTGGGGAAACCCAATATAGGGAGAAAAACCTCAGCAAACAAACTTCCTTTATTGAAAAGATATTGTATGTCCTCTTACAAGATATCCACCATGAAAACTCTTACAACATATCCACCATGAAAACTCTGTTCTTAAAGAGCTTGCCAATGACTTTAACCCGACTGTAGACTACTGAGAGACTATGCTGTTATAAGCTCTTGTTATAGACCAGCATTGAAGGTGTAACTCGCTGCCTTCTTGGACTGATATGCTGCCCTTTAATGGACTGATATTGCTGCCTGTTATTGGACTGATACACAACCCTAAAGTGGACTGATATTGCTGCCTGTTATTGGACTGTTACACAACCCTAAAGTGGACTGATATTGTTCCCTGTTGTAGACTGTTATAGCAGCCTCCTGTGTACTGATATTCACTGCCTATATGGATTGTTATAGCAGCCTCCTGTGGATTGATATTAGCTGCTGTTATGGACTGTTATAAGCCTCTTTTCTGGACTGATATACACCAGCATGGTGGGTGTATTTTGCTGCCCTCTAGCAGAAATATTTGCTGCCTGCTAACTGATATATATGTGCAGCCTGCTAACTGATATTTATGTGCACCCTGCTAACAGAGATATATATGCAGCCTGCCAACTGATATATATGTGCAGCCTGCTAACAAAGATATATACCAGCACTGATAAAACACTTGCTTCCTTTCACCCTTATGCTGCATAACCTGTGTGAAGAATGAGGGGTCGACCTCTGCTTATAAAGGAGTTGTAATGTTCCTGACTTGGCTAGTCTAGGAAACGCTGCTAATGTGTGTGTAGGATCAAAGGTTTACAGCATATAAATGATCATACAAATAATAAACGCGACAAAGGACTGCAAGTTTGTATTATGATATCTCTGTGGATTACAAAAATGGCCGAATGCGGCTGAATAACTGACAATACTCGACTAGATCAACATACAAAGGATCTTAGCCGGAATATAAATAAGCAACTGCGGCTGAATAAAATAACAACACTCGGCTAGATCAAAAGACAAAAGGATCTTAGCCGGAATACAAATAAGCAACTAAAAGATAATACCCAGAATATGGGAGCATTGAAGAATGATGGAAGACCTGGATGATCTTCCCGGTGACTAGGGTGTGTCTTTCAACACCGAAATCAGCGAACTGGTGTCTTCCTCTTGGAATACACTGAACTATCTCTCCTGAGATGCGCCTCTTCTCCTCAATGACAAGTCATAATCTGCATAATGATGAATTAGGTTGCTGACCCTTCCTTTATAGCTTTTCAAAACCCTAAATCATGCTGAAACCCTAAANACCCTTTCTTTATAGCTTTCCAAAACCCTAAATCATGCCGAAACCCTAAATCACTGCTGAAACCCTAATTCACTGTTGACTTCTATTTTTAGCTCATAATGACTTAAAAGCGCTGTTAACTCTTGTTAGCTCAATGTCACTTTTCGAATATAACACATGTGACTGGAGTGACCTCTAGTAACCCTGTTTACCCCTCTTTGGCCCTGGCTATAGTCTAACGGGGTGGTTTAGACCATTAAGCCTCCTCTTCTGGAGCTCCTATTTGGAAAGGGACATTACAGGAGTGGAGAGGAGAAGGAGAGGGCTCGAATTAGAAACTTGTTTGCATGCTGGACATAACTCAACTTTACACTTTATTTCGAATTTAGAATTAGACTTGAGACTTCAGTTACAAGTCGCCCTTGACTTGCCAATGCATGCAAACTAACTCAGCATGCACATGTCATGCATGCATGCAACATACCACTCCACATGCAACTAGACATGCATGCAATCATGCAAATGAACATGCAACTAGACATGCAACATGCAACATGCGACATGCAACATGCAACATGTGACATGCAACAAGACTTGCCAACTTGACTTTGACCAGACATACAACTTGAGTTTGACAACTCAGCCTTGACATTCAACTTGACTTTTTACAACTTGACTTAAGGCAATTCAAATTTCTTCATGGTGGATAGTGTTACACGTGCCAATGCACTAGATCAATACATTTACATCATTTGCAATATCAGGAAGATTGTTTGTTTCTAGCTCATAGGAATTTTATGTTCAACCTAACTTTTTCTAGATGCCTTGAGTTTTGCTCATGGCTCACAAGGCTTGACTTGGCTCACAGAGGTTGTACGTTCCCCTTGAATTTTGCACTAGTCTGTCTATGCTCACAAAGGTTGTACGTTCTCCTTGACTTTTGCACTAGACTGTCTATGCTCGCAGAGATTTTACTTTCCCCCTGACTTTTGCATTAGACTTACATCTTGACTTTTGTCTTAGACTTACAAAGCTTCTGCCTCTGCTTTGGTTAGACTCACAAGATCATATAGCATCTCATTCGTCCTGAGTTTTGGTTTGACTCATAGAGGTTGTATATTCCCCCTAGTTTTTGTCAATACTTCACAAGAGTGGTTGATTCTCCAAATCTCCCTGACTAGCCTCAGGGTGGCCGATATGGCCTCTCATTGGAGAATGACTGTTGATGCTGCCAAATTTAACAAGTCCTGCTCCCACTCTTCTCTTGCTCACCAAATGACTGAATAAGCAGCCCAACACCCTCAACATTGCTCTATACCTAGCCACCCCCCTTGATGCCTAGGGATCAACACTCAACAAAAGATTCAAGGGCCTAGATTGAGGCGCCTCCTCTCTTTGGACCCCACACAACACTTAGGGGTTTACTGCTCAAGGCAGGGTGTCTCTCAGCACTAAGGTTTAGTGACCCCCATTGACAAGGCCCCACACTCCACTAAGAACAAAACTATGGCTGAATATCCTAAGTAAAGATTAGACTAGTTTTTATATGGGTCAAATTAAAGTCCCATGCATGCCTTTGGGCACTAGGCATGTGGGAACACCTTCTGCTGCTACAAAAAAAAATTAACATGAAGAATAAAATCAACAAATCGGAAAAGGACGAAGAACTTTTATGCTCAAGGGATCATATTCAAATCTTACATACACAAATTAAGAAGTTAAATAATGATAATAAGTCACTAAGAGTCAACAAAGAAACGATGATCGATCTAGTTGAAAATGGAAAGTCATTAGATGTAAAAATCCATAATGTGGAGAAAGGAGCCAATACTGATCCAATTGACATCACAAATCCTAAAGATGCAAATCCACTTGAAGTAGGGATATCTTTAGACGTTGAAGTACAAACGATGGAAAATCCAAGTATCTCCACCAATAAACATTTAATGATTAACAGATTGACATAAGTGTGCAAAGAAGACATACTACTAAAAGTGAAACAAGAAAACACAACTATGATAAGAAAAGATCAAGCTTCAAGGTACCTTATCAACATCCTAATCACAAGAGCTGATATGTTAACTTATTATTGAATCAACAGTGCTTGGAACAAAGACAAAAAGTGACCTATATTCCAAAGAATATTAATGCCAATAGAATTGAGTCTCAAAATACAAGCTTATCATGGGAACCCTATAAACACATAATTTCACAAAGGATCAAATTAGGGTGGTTAGACCCTCTTACAATTTGACAATTTTTCTCAATACTTAGAAAATCATATTGTCTCTTGTCCTCAACCATCACCAACTCAAGAATGAAGAATCATGGGAAAGCAGTTCTATTGATAACGAAGGCATAACTTTTTATGCTTTGAGGACAAAGCATTTCTAAAGGGAAAGGCAATGTAATAAACATAAATAAATAAATATTAATAAATAATAATAATAGTTAATAACTAGTACTTTAAAAGAAATGATACATCATAAATAAAGGACATGACCTATCAACCATTGTGACCAATCGATATTATAAGTACACCGTCACATGATCTCTTGTTCACTATTTTATATATATTTGTCCTTTATGGATTTCTGTCTATTGTCCTTATTATGTTGGATATATCTTTAGTAAATGAACTTTGTTCATTTCAGTGCACTTCAGGAGTGAAGTGTGGTGGGGTAGGCGCTTGCCCCACAACTTTGTTTTTTGTTAAYATAAGTTGCATTCTTTAAAAAAAAATTGCCCCTAACAATCTATATTTTAAGGATATTATAACTGTGCTACCGGATCCACCTACTGGATATGCTTCGGATACATTTCGATTTAGAAGCACCAAAATAAGCCCTTTTTGTTAAAGACACATTAAAAAACATAAACTAAAAAATAAAAATGGCAACATGCAAGGACCTAAAACACTAACTTTCTCCCATAAAATAGCCCCCCTCCCACCTTGAAACACACAAATCCATGTTTCTTATAGCAGATTACATTTGTGAATTTGTCAGAGCAATTTGTAGCCAAATATATTCAAAGATCTGAATTTTGTGTGTTTCTGGTTCTTGTTCTTTTTGTAATATTTATATTTTTTGATATATCATTTCTCGATATCCAGAACTTGATTTTTCAAATAATCCACTGTATCTAAATGCATAATCGAATCTGGATCCGGATTGTATCTGTTTCCATGCAACTTAGTAAAATAGGGGCAGTTTAGGATTCAAAGAAGTAGTTTGATTTTGACCAGTTGTCCTTACACCCTATTTTAATAAACTGGAAGCAAAAAGTGGAAGCTTTGGTGATGGAGGTAGTGAATCTGGGGGAAGGGGCAGTTCTTGAATTCCAAGAATGTTCAACGGTCAGTTGTTGGAGCAATAATATCGTGGAGAATGATTGGAGGGATCCATTGCGAGTCCCTTCTCCTCTGAATTTTAAAATATGCTGGACTTTTGTCCTATCCTTTATTCAAGGACTATTGTAGGAAATAAAAAACTCGACTTTGGTGTAATTGAAGTTTGTTTTTGCTTTGTTTATTCTCTTTTGACTGAGTTTATAGGGGGAAGATGACCTCGAGGGAGATTGAAGAAGGCTTTCAAATATTTATTTGGAATTAGGAAAGGCAAGGGGAGGATGTGAGTAGCAGTTGAAGGCCTGTGAAGAAGACTTGGATGGAATTGTAGAGAAGCTTGATGAGGTCAATGTCATCTAGTGTTGTTATGAGGGCCATTGCAGCCATTGGTGTTACCCCTCATTTGTCATGGTGGTTGTACTAGTGAGTTTCTTCACTACCATAGTGATTTTCATCACAAAGAGCTTTGGGTGGTTGGGGCATTCACTTGGTTCCTTGGATTATTTGGATGATGATGTGCTAGAGGTTATGATGATGTATTGATTGATCATATGGTATTCTAGTCTCCACTCCTTACTAGATGGTTGCACATGAGGATGCATAGTTCCCTTGGTGGATCCACCTAGCGTTTTTGGGGTAAGTGGGAATTACATTGTCTTCATCATGATATTTGGCATTTTCATAGTTCCCGAGGCAGTTCATAACCCCTAAGGCAATTTATAACTCTAGAGGTGTTTCACAACTCTCGAGGCACTTTGGGGCTATTCTTTATGCACCTGGACCTCTCATGCCATGCCACATCACAGATCTTGGAGTGCTCAACCTGTTCACACATTTGGAGGCATGTGCCACATAGTTTGATGGGACATCCACTTTGGAGGATGCATTATATAGCCATTGGGGCTTGTATTTGGCATGTGTGGACCTTCTTGGATTTCCCTTGACTTGAGGATATGGTTAGCATGATTTGAGGAGGAGGTTACACATTTGAGACTGTACATATGACCGTTGGAGATCATTTTAGGGGGGGCATCCCTTCTTTTTCATGGAGATTATTGAGTGTTATTTACATTCCCCTTGATGAGGTCTTGTATCAGGGATCGAGGTCTTGTATCAGGTATCCACTTTCCTGATTTGAAGATGACGTCCACTTTGGAGGTTACTTTGCACATTGTATCATACTTGTTGATGGGACATCTCACCTTGGAGAAGATCTAAGAGGTTCCAAACCCTAGATCTTGGTTTGCATTGCATATTTTGAGGGTGACCTAGCTTCATGAGCAATTATCTTTTGACAGAGTGCCCAAAATTCTGCCAGGTCAACGCCATTAGATGTAGAATGGCCATAGGATTTCCAAAATGTGGTCATAATAGAAGATCGAGAAAAAAATGACACAATTATGGTGCTTTAAAAAATTGTTGCGGGAAAACTTTTGCCGCAATTTTGACCACTTGTTGGAGGAATTCCCCACATCTTTTGCTTGATCGTTTTGATTATTTAGGGATTTCATTGTTGATATGTGCCCATGGTGAAGAGTGCCTTAGCTCTTAACGCCACATGGATCATGTTTTTATGCATCTATTAGGGCCATCCACCCTTAGAGAGCTAAATATCCACCTTGTAGGAGATCTAAGAGGTTTTCATTTCCTACTTTGAGGAGTTGGTTGTGGATCATTCCGCTTGGAGGCTAGATGTTGCACCTTTGACTCATCCATCTTCTACCCCCTTTGACGGAGACGTCCCACTCTCTTGGGTTTATTTTGGTTGGAGGATTTTACATGTGGCTTGACCACCTCATTATTTTATGTATTGTTGATTAGTTAGTTGGATGAAATAATTCTTTACTCCTCCATAGGTTAGATCTAAGGATCTCACATGAGGTATTATTATTCTATTGTAAAGGAAGTTCAACTAGACTCTATATAAAGAGTAGCCCTTCCTCATTTGTGCTCATGGTTGGATTTTTGGAGCTTCCACTCCTTAGATCTTAATTGACATATCCTTCTTGGAGCATAGGTTGTGTAAAGGTTTTTTTCTTTGTGGATGTTGGTGTCAATTCTTGAAGCTTCTCTATCTTGGTTCTTATTTGGTGCATAAAGATTGATGGTGAAATGCTCAAGCCTTCTAGAAGATAACTAGATTGATCCATTGAAAGGATTTTTCTACCATTGGAGGGAAGATGTTTTGGGGTAACTCCTCTCCTTCTTCCTTTGTTGGTTTGATAATTATTTGGTGCCTTGCTTTGTCTATCCATCTTGGAACCCTTGCAATAAGTATTGAGTACGTTTCTCAAGCTATAGTTGATCTTGTTGGTGAAGGTTGCTCCCTTGAGGATCCCTTCTTGTATTGCCATGGTCTTCATTGCTAATCTTGATTAGACGAGATTATTCTTCCTCCTTTGTTCTAATCTCTTATTCATAATCCTTGAATTAGATAGACCAATTCTTAAGAGGGGTTTTCTTCTTGACTCTATAAGCTCCTTTGATTCACCTCGACTCCATTTCCCTTGTTGTATTTGGCACTGATCTCTACTTCCTTCCATCATCTCTTTTAAAATCCAAAAAACCCCAAAACATTGTGTTGCTAAAGCTACTCTCACTTCACCTTGTGCCTCATTGCTTACCTTTAATAATCCTACTAGGGATACCCCCCTTGAGTCGAAGGAGGGCCAGCCTAAAGTGAAGAGGATAGGTTGCTTAGATGATAGTGGTGACCGTCCTAATAGTTGCCCCTTGAGTTGTACCTTGTGGATTAGGGATTTTATTATTAAGTACAATTTTGGAGGTAACAATTAGTGAAGGGAAGGAATCCTTGGCTCAAAGGTAGATGGATTTAGAGAAAGTGGTTGACTCTCAAATTGATGACCTGCAAATAGTTCGTATCTCTATGATTTTGAGGGTTAACTTGAACCAAGGGTAGTAGAGGGGTCCACAGAAAATGATAAATTGGATGAGGGGCACTTAGGTTGTGGCAGCTGCTTCTAGATTGCCGTTTTTGGTATCTTGTGGGTGATTACTCTACTTTTGGATGGGTGGAAGTCCTTATGAATTATTTTGTGAATTTTATGACTGTTAATTCGTGGCGTATGCTTTATGCAAACTCCACTAGTTCAGAATTAGGTTTTGTATAGGATTTTTCAGGCTTACTAAAAAATGATGCTGATTTTTTACCCTATTTGTTTAATATAGTGATATCCAGTACCTTAGTCTTTCTATTGCAAAAGTACGAAATTATGATCGACCTTACAGATTTTAATCAGTGACTATAAGAATTTGCATTGCGTTTTGGTTATGTTTTCAACTTCTTTGTATATTGTCCAATGAAAGCTGTAGGGGACTGGGATGTAGCTGTTCTTTAATTATTACTGAATCACTGATAGCTTTGATTTGATCCCAATCATATTCTTTTTTAGTAAGATGTTAATTTATAACCACTTTGACATTTTTCTCAAATTGTGATTTGACATTTCAAACAGGAAACTGCTATCCTCTTTATTCAATCCACAAATAATAGTTATAAAGTATTTAGTAATTTACCTTTATTTTTGGTATTTCACCTCAATTTAACCTTCTCCTTTCGGTTCTAAATAACATTTTTATGAATATTTTTGAAATTTCACCTGATATTTGGTTTCTTTTTTCTGAGTCTTTACAACGCTAAGTTGGAATCATATCTGCTAGAGCTCATAGTGCTTCGTTCTCCATTGCAGGTATTTGTTCTTTTTAGCAATTGCTCTGTTTATGCGCTTTGTCCAGTAGTTCCTTTTGGAAGGTATGTTTCATAGTCATGCATATTCTTTGAATGCATAAGGCTGACAAGTTATGTTTAAATGGATATAGAATCTTCTCTTCATGGTGTATGCTGGTGCCTAACTTGATTTTGCAGTCATGTAAAAGTAGGGGATTGGCTATTTTGGTTCCATTCTGCGATATCTTGAAACTACCGTTGTCAATGAAGTCTACATTTTGTTATGATTCTGTTGTAGATTATCAATCAGTCACAACTTTTAAATTAGATAAATATAAGAGACCTTATGGGACTGTTCAACCTGTGCAAGTCAAGCATGTGTTAACTCAGCTTTTTTGTGTCATTGCACAGTATCTACAACAGTTCAACCATTGAAGAGATTTATAAAGATGCTTATGTGATGGGCCTACAGTCTAATTCTGTTGGTTCTAAGGCTGCAAGCAATGCCAGTCTTGCTGTTGCTTGGTTAGAAGCAATATTTCCGGAATTAGTTAATTCTGCTAATGTTCTAGCAGCAGAAAGAAGTGCATCACTAGGCCTAAAGGCTCGTGCCTATGCTCCATTTGATGCTTCTGTTTCGTTACAGGTATACTATTCACTATTTATCTCATAAAAGATCACATACAGTAATAATTACAAGTAACACTTTATTTAAATTTTGAGTTGATCGTGACTGGCTTGGTCCTTTTTTATTCTTTTAAAATTATTTCAAGCAGATTGAAAATGCTATATTTGGCAAGCGAAACCTGTTAGAAATCCTTGAGTTGAGCACTTCCTTAGAATTTTCAGCCTTTTCTTGCAACTCAGATTTCAACCCTACTTTCTTAGGGTTTCCTGGCTCTGTTTCTTAATGAACTTTCAGCCTTGGCGTCGAATCTGATTTATCAATTACAACAGCAAATAAAACATTTCCCCATCAACCAATCAACTAGGCAACTCAAGAAAACAAACATCCCATCATATACAAACTTAGGAGATGATTCCCAGCCCTTAAGGGCACATCCCCAAGTACAAACTAGATCTGATTTTAATCCTATTACATCAGATTTGTACCAGCTACAAATATTCTCTGTTAGGTTCTCTTTACTTGTCAATTCACCCAAGTAAATCTGGCTACTGTTATATCAAATCAGCGTTATAAACCAGCACCACTAACTACTCAAATCATCATGAAAAATAAGCTGTAAATCAGATCTGCGAATGCAGAAAATTAGGACAGCAATGTACAGTTCATATTAACATAAGAATGAGGTACAAATACATACCAATAGCTTCTGATAAGCTGGTACATACAGTCCACTAGTTTATCACAAGCTAGGACTTCTCCACAATGCTCTCCAAGTATATCATCACATGTCATGATGCAACTATTTGCCTCAGCAAGGCATCTCACCAATCTCCATCAAACATGACATGACATCAAGCTCCAAGTTCTCCAAGCAAAGCATCTCACCATGCTCTAGGTCTCCACACTAGTGCTCTTGCCTTCCTTGGTGTGTACAAACCCTAGCCAACTTGCATCGCACAAGTTCAAGGCTTATAAGACAACTGTAGTGCTAGCCTCCAAGTCTTCACATCCATCCTAGGATTTGAGTCTTCAAACCACAGGTCTTGAATTGTTGCATCAACACAAGCATCAAGTCCTCCATGGAATATCAAGAGTACAATACATAAGTCTTCTTCCAAGCAAGGTATCATGCCAAGCTCAAGACTCCTCTAGTCATCAAGTAAGGCTACTCATCTAGCACTCCATGGTCTTGCCCTATCCTCCATGCATCACACGAGAACAAGTCTGCAATATCACCCAAAGTGCTAGCTCTCTTCTTCATGTCTTCTCTAGGGTTGGAACCCTAGAGCACTGTGCTACCTCCTCTTGCTTCACAACAAGAGCCACAGTCTATACTATTAAAGACTATGCAATGAGAGACAACACAAGAAGATGGCGGAAACGGCTTAAGCCATTATCAATTTGATATTCATACCGAAGACACAAATATATAGTACATGGATGTAACCACCTCTAGATCTGATTTGTTCTCATATTAACAACTCATCAATTAGAAGTTCAGACAATTATACCAGCAAGGCAACATGAACTAGTGCATAAACTGGGGTCATCTCCAATTCTTTATTCTGAAACTCTCGAGTTGAGCTTCAATGAAGATTTGCCTAAAAAACCGCCAAATCTGGATGTTGAAAAATCATATAATTTGCAAAATATCACTGTTTAAACATGTGAGCCAAAATGCTTGTAGTTGTTCACTGATGTGAAATTTAATATCTAATGAGAGCGAATCGTGAGAAATGAATCAGCTTAAAGTTTGAAAATGCCTAACAACCCAATCAAATGCCAAGCAACAATGCTAGGTCTAATGACCATCTAGGTGAACAAAATGTCCACAATACTGCTTTCGAATAATGACACACTAATAGTGTCAATCAACATCCCAATCATCAATTTGAAACTCTATGTATGATTCAACTACAAGATATTGAACCATGACTTTAGAATTAACTACTAAGTAGTACTAAGTAAACCAAGTGTCCTGTTGTAATTGTTCATATCCTGGATCAATCATGATGTCAAGATAACTTGAACAATTAATGTATGTCACATCAAAATACAACAAGTGGTAGAAACCTTAAAGTGTCCAAATTGGCAATTTTTCACAAGTGATGAAAACTTTGCAACGTTGTTGTCGAAACTTGAAGTTTGACAATCATCATTAATAATCCCCACTTGTTAACTGAAAGGTGAGACTTTATGGGTTACCCTTCATCAATTTCATCACTATATTTGGTGGTTTTGGTTGGCCACTAACCATTTTCACTCGATCAATGTATAAAGTGGCTTTGGTTGATCACTAACTATTTTAACTTGATCAATGGACTCCCCCCCTTAAGGTGCAAGAGAGTTTCATTTTCTTTTTATCAATCTGCGCCCCCTCTCAAGGTGCAAGTGTAATGTACCCAATACCCTCTGTGATTTGTTGAGGATATGGGGTACTTCTTGAAAACACCAAATTTCATTCCAATTGTTTACTTTGATACCTTTACCCACAGACCTACTACTAGTTAATTGACACATGCAAGCAAACAATGCAAGCTTATGCAAGAATAATTAACCATTCAGTTGCAATGGCACCATAAATTATAATTTCAGGTTTATACATGCAAACAAGATTGAACAAACTAGAAAGTAATAGAACCCATGACATAAACAACATTAAGTCAACACAATTCACAGGAAAATTCATAAACACTTATATTTCTGGAAATTGTCTACAGAAGAAGGACGTTCCACCCAAGCATAGGCTCCCTATTGCACCAATTCTCTATGCAATAGAGGCCACCCCCAAGTTGAGGTTATGAATCCACAAGGGGAATTTTTACCTATGGTTGGCCCTAAATCTCTTCTCACAGCCCAATTTCAAAGTCCACAATCAATTTCCACCTATAGTAGTCCCAATCGACGACCCTCTTTTCCCATCAGCCTGCACAATCCAAGGAATGGGATCTCCTTTGTTGAGGAAAAGGTATGGAACACCTTACTCAATCATTTTCAGATCTTGCATGGCTAGGACAAGATAGTTGGGAATGTCACCCAAGATTTATAGCCTCAAAAACATTTGTTCAATCCATGAGTATTAATTACAAGGATTAAGGCTGATTTATAATTTATATATGTTGCAATCTGAAATAAAGTTTATACAAAGCTATTGAAATGTATACAGATTTTACACTAAAGTGAACATGGAGACCAAAAGCGAAAAAGTAACCAAGTCACGAAAACACATGTATGAGACAAAATAACAATTTGATTTTATTTCATTTTGAGATACCAAAAGTGTTTTTCTCTTTACAAACCCCGGCGAGGGTATGGAACAAAGTCTGATTTAGAGATCTCCGATGAATACCATACAAAAAGACTCCGATAGTAAAGTAAAACTGAAATTAATAATCTGGATCAACTTGCCACAAACTGTTGCCATTTTGACTTTGCAAGATATCCTTTATCAGCCATGAAAATTAATTCACAAACAAACAAGAATACATAGACTATCAAGGATGAATCAACACCTCTAAAACAAATGGTTGAAAAGTATGGTTCAGTCTTGACCTTGCTGTCTACAATAAGACCCCGCTGTCAACAAGAGAATTAGGCTTTTCGAATAAACTTAGAAATGAATGAAAACTGAAACTATCTCATGTAACTAAAGAGCAAACCTTAGTCTTGTTTTTCTCCTTCTATTCCCACTTGTCTCTTCATCCAATTGGGATTTTATTCTTTTTCCAATTAGTTGAAGTAGTTCAACTACTTTTAGTTAGTTAAGTCAAATTAACTTAACAAATTAGTATAGGAGAAAATAATAATAATCTATAATTAAGGGTCTTAATTAATAATAACTAAAATAGGTGGGACCCCTTGTGACTCCCATCAATTCTTCTTTCTCAATCATCAAATATAAGCACAAAAGATACTCATTTAAACCATATGACACCCTTGTAGCTCCTGTGGATTTTTAAATTGGATATTTAAATATCAACAATAATTTATATAATATTCAAAAATAGAATATATATCTACATTATCCACAAAATATTCAAAAATAAGGCTTGATGTCCAAAACATATTGAAAACCATTAAACACTGTCCTTATCACTGAAAATCATAAAAATAAGCATTTAGAACCCATATTTGCTGCTTTGTGAGGTTAGCATGGTTGGTTAGACCTTTGAGGCTGTATTTTACTGATCACATGGGAGTAGTCATCCTCGAGGTGGAGGCGGGAAGACACTGATTTAGAGGAATCAGTGGATGGACTAGAGGGGGAGGCCGCTGCATTTCCTTTGTCTTGCACAGGTTGTGGAATGTCGGTTTTTAATCTCTTGTTAGCTTGCGAGGATTGTACTGGCGAAACAGCAGGAGCAATTTGAACATTGGGGTTAATTGGTGGTGGTAAAGGCAATGACACAGTGGGGGTACAAGGATTCCGAGAAAATTCAGAGGTTGTTGGAAAGGGGTCTTTTTGGTCGATGGTGCAGTATCCCATGTCCAACCCAATTAAAGAACCTAGCTTGGAACAACTGGTTCAATTCTTGCGGGTTAGCGTCAAAATGGATAGAAAATCTAGGCCTCCTATGGCCTCGATTCTAATTTCTCCTGCCTCTGTTATTTCAACCATTGTTGCCTCTACTGAAAAAACTCATCCTGTAGCAACAATTTGTCAGTAATGAAGCTCTTACTTTATGGGGCCACAAGGATCTGATTTTCCGAAGTGGTCCTTACTTTATGGGGCCAGAGGGGCTCTATCTGAACAGATGGACCC